>VYZM01017772.1:317079-345708 GCA_013398915.1 Dromas ardeola
CCGCCCCGAGTCTGGTCAGCTCATGAGCCACCCAGAAATAGTTCAGGTGTTGCATACAGTCCTTGCTTTCATTGTCTGCCAAGACCGAAGTTACAGACTTTGCTGTGCAAATGGACTTCTGTGTTTCATTTTAGTTTTTGACCATTCTTTGATGCTGATTAAAACTGCTCAGCCTCTCCTACCAACTTGCATGTACCAAGGGGGAAATGGATACAGATCTACTTTTGTCTTACATGCCGTTGGTTTTGCTCATGCGGTACTTTTTAGATATCTTTCTGAGGTGCAAACCCAGAGCAAGCAGAGAGCTCATACTAGCTTCAGGGGAAAGGTCTACTTCTACCTCTTGGGTAGAGCAAGAAGCTGTGATGCCACTCTCACCTTTCTCATGACCAGAGGGCAACCACAGGAAAGCGTAAAGTAGCTTTTTATTGAATTAACAGGACTCTCTTCTTCTGTTTCTGGAATCTGGTGGTTGTCCGTTTTAGGAGTGCTGCTTTACTGGGTGACACCAGGATTGCATAGTGCTTGTGGACTTTGTGCCCTGCTTTACTACAGGAGCCTTACAAGGGACTTTGAGTGGAAACAGGCAAGCTGCCTTGTACCTTTTCATTTGATTTGAATGGAAGGACAGGAGAATTCTATAAAAGTGAAGCAGTATAAACTGCAAACTTAGTACAGTGGAAATCAATGAAGCAGCCAAAAGCTGCCATTACAGCTGGCTTAGTGTAAGTTTTCACATATCAAGAGTAACCAGAAAGTGGTCACTTCACTTGTCCCCCACATAGGAAATGAGGGCAAATAGTTGTGCAGGTTTCCTATAGGTGCAGGCTGTCAGCTGCCATCGTTAGGATCTGGGGAATGTATGTATGTGCTATCTTCATATAGGAATGGCAAAGCAGCAGCTCCAGTAGAGGTGAGCAGCTGGGGTTCAGTCCTGAGGAGTGGACACCTAAGCTTTTCAGCTGAATGGACTAAGCTTCTGAGCTGGAGCACAAGAAAATGCAATGCAAGCACGCAACTCCCTGAGTTCCTCTCAGCTTGGATTCCCACTTTGTTCTGCATCCTACTTGTATATCTTCTTGAGAGACCCAGAGTGTCAGGGTACCACATCACCCATGGAGGCACCTCCTTCCCCATGTGCTCTCGCTCCTTTCCAGCAGTATGTGTTCTACTTTCATACCGGCCATGGGTCACACCAGGAGTCTATCTGAGTAGCACACTTATGACAGTTGCCAATAGCGAGTGCCTACAGATTACTAAAGGTAAGGCAAATTAATAGAGACGCTCCCCAATACACTCTTGCAACAATCTACAGCTGAAAGAAATTGGAAAGGATCATTGTGAATGACCGACCTTGTGTAGTGCCCCTCTGGTCTCTATCACACAGCCTTGTGTGCCTGTCTGGTTCGTACCTATTGCTTCTGGGTCTCTGCTTGACCGAGCAAAGCATCTGCGAATGTTGGAAACCATTTTTAGAACGTGTTTAAAAATACATATTTTTCATTTCTTCCCTAGCATTATTTATGTAATGCCCTTTTTCTTTTTCACTGTGTATTAGATTTTCATATGTAAATGTATTCTCCATCTCCCTCCAGAGAAATCTACCTTTTGCCTTCTTGGTTTATAATACATTCTTTGCTTGGGCTGATCTATCCATCTAAGACATCTATAGTTCTTATTGCTACCTCAGTTAATGCCGTAAGACTAAGAGCACAATGTAGCTGCTTGTTTGTTCTTACTGAAGATGCAAAACAGCACTATATGACAAGCCCCCGAGGGAGGTGTTAGGTAAAACTAGTCCATCCCTCCATTCCCAGTGTCCACCTTTGTTAAAGTAAGCATGCTGAAAACCCAAAGGTTCCTGGTCCCCAGAGAAAGGCACTGCTGCCAGATTGTGAAAAGGTAACTCTGGGCATAGGGAGTGCTCAGAGTCCTGGTGGGACAATTCAGCAAAAAGCTTGAAAGGACACGTCTCATCTTTGGCTATTCCTTGTAATCCAGCAACCTTTAGTGGTTTCCCAAGTAGAACAAATTCTGCTTAGTCATAGAATGGTTTGGGTTGGAAGGGACCTTAAAGATCATCTCATTCCAACCCCCCTGCCATGGGCAGGGACACCTCCCACTAGACCAGGTTATTCAAAGCCACGTCCAGCCTGGCCTTGAACACCTACAGGGATAGGGCATCCACAGCTTCCCTGGGCAACTTGTTCAAGTGTCTCACCACTCTGAATAAAGAATTTCTTTCTAATATCTAATCTAGATCTACCTTCTTTAAGTTTAAAACGATTACCCCGCATCCTTTCGCTATACTCCCTCATAAAGAGTCCCTCCCCATTTTTCTTGTAGGCCCCCTTTAGATACTGAAAGGCTGCTATAAGGTCTCCCTGGAGCCTTCTCTTCTTCAGCCTGAAGAACCCCAACTCTCTCAGCCTGTCCTCATAGCAGAGGTGCTTCATCCCTCTGATCATCTTTGTGGCCCTCCTCTGGACTCACTCCCTGTCTCCATAAAAGAGTTTCTTTTTACTACTTCTACCACTGGTGCAGGCTACTTTGGAAACTTTGCACTTCTGGTGCAGTCTCCTTGCTGGTCCTGGAAGGGTTTCTGACCTCCACATGTCCAGTTGTCATGGAGGGGAAGAGAACAGTTATCATGGAGGGGAAGAGAACAGTTATCTCTTAGGCTCTGGGGAGCTCAGCCTGGTCCTGGGTGGAGCAGCAATAACATAATGACCTAGATTCTTTTTTTTCCCCTTATAGCTCTAAATAGAAAACTGGAGAATGAAGTGATTTTGTGTGTCTGTTTTTTTGCTCTCTTTGCTAGTGCTGTGTGAGCCATTGGTGTACAGCTGAAACTCCCCTTTAGGGCCACGGTGAAAAGGCTGATGTTTTGTAAGTCGATAAGGATAGCAGGAAACAATGCAAGGATGTCCGAGTTAATTCTGCTAAGGTACATGCCTGCTTAACTCTGGTTCATGCATTCAGGATCTCTCTATTCTTGTGTCCATTTTTAACCCCCTTTGCAATCAAGCCACTTTTCTGGGTGGCAACCAGAGGTCTTGCACCTCAGGGAAGGTGGGATCTCCTGCATATTTCTGTTCAATTCTAAGGCTTAAATCTTAGCTGTATTTAACACCAGTTAATTCTGTAAAAATTGAGGGCCATAATCCAGCAAATGTTTTTAGAGCTGTCTGGAGGACTCTCACTCATGGGAAGGACAGACTTTGAATAATAATGACCAAACACATCATCTTCTGAAGCAACATCTTTAGAATGATTCTGATAAATCCCAAGTAATTCATTAATAAAGCGAGATCATCTGATCCCCGCAGTGTTTCTCCAGGAACCCTTTTGTTTCTTCCCAGGAGGAAAAGAGAGGCATCATCTAGGGGGTATTGGTAGGCTCATTTTGATGCAAAGAGAACTCCGAACTCCTTATGGGATATTAGGAAAATTAAAGAAAACAAAGCCAACCAACAAAGCCACCCACTCAGTCTGTGCTGTGAGCTGAATTTATGAACCCTTCGGGCAATCCTGCAGCAGCTGCGTACTCCTGCCGATACGTCCTCTCTTTGGCAGCCTGACACGTTCTTTCAAGTCAGTTCCACAGGTCTTTACTCTTGCACCAGTTCTACTGGAGAACTGTATGACTGCCCTCTGGGCCTGTGGGAGATTAGCTTGTAGTTAAGCATGCTACATCAGCCATCAGGGTAATTAAGTGGCTGAGGTATCGGTTCATCACTACAGAGGTCAGGAGGAAGTCTGCTCCCCTCTGTTCAATCTTGCGCTTTTTACCAGACAACTCCAGCCTTGGCCTCATTCTACTCCCCTACATTGGTCTAATTTTTTGAAGCTAGTGGGGGTCCCACAGCTGTAAGGAACAGGAGAGCCAGATACCATGAAATAATGGGAGAGATTAACCTCCTGTACCACCTGGACTCACAGTGCATACCAAGTGCTGCTGGAGAGGGCTTACAAGTCCCGTGCGCCTAGAGATGCAGTGGGATGAGGTAGATGGTGCCATTAACACCCTACTACTTCTCTGATGAAGTGTTCAAGCAGCCTGCTGCTGCCGCCATGAACCCCCAAGTTTGAAGCAGTTGAGAATCTAGCTTTTTTCTTTGTTCTGTCTTTTTCTAAAGCCTGAGAAGACCCATGATCCAAATCAATGGAATCAAAATGAGTCCTGATGCCATAAATTGTTGGTTCCAACAAATGAGAAGAAAGGGTAAAACTGCTAGGTTCCCTGGGGTCTCCAGCTGTTAAACTGCCAAAGCATCAGAGCAAATCTTAAGGCATGCTAGAAGACTGTTTTGTCAGCAGAACATTACATAAATAAAACTTAGGTAGTCTTTTGTAATAAGACAATTCTTGTGGTCTCATCTCATCATCTACTAACATCTGTTTAGTAATGGTATATTTTCAGGTAGGACCAGGTGTCGGCTAGAGTAAAGTATCTGGAGAATTTTCAAGTAGGAACTAGACATGCCCTCACAAAATACCTATTTGTCTCTTTTTTTTGTTGACAATTTTAATAGGCAAAATTAAAGTACCACATTTTACCTGTCCCAGGTGATCCTTGTGAGGTGCTGAGCACCACCTATGGTTTGTGGAACACTGTCAGTGCTCCTTGATTTTTTTTTTTATTTTTTTATTTTTTTTTTCAAGAAAAGAAGACAGCAGAGCTGAGAGTACTTAAGCCTGCATTTCTGAAGTGACTAGCAATTCTGGTTGTCTCTGTTACTAAAAGGTTTTCCATCTTGACCTCTACAGGGATAGTTTTTAGAAAATACTTATCTTTGGGACAGAGGGAGGAGGGAATGAACTGTCAGTGGCACAGATCTCCTCTAGTAGCAGCTGGGTAAGAATAGAAAAGTTTCAGAATTTGCTCAACACCTAGCAAACCCTTTTTGTTGCCACTTGCCACGTTTCCAAGTGCAGTCAGCACCACTGAGCTTCATGAGTTTGTTTGAAAAATCCATCTGCTGGTTTTGGCCCCAAAGATGCTAGCTTTGCTGCCCTGCAAATCTGGCCATTGCTATCTCAAGTTGAACACACTAAAATAGCAGACTCTGGTAGCAACCTGCCAAAAATCATCAGTGCTAGAGACCAAGATCAGGCGTTCTGGCTCCTGGTCTCACATCCTAGTCACTGGGAATGCCAACTTTAATTATGTTTTACTGGCAACGTGTATCTGTATCTTTTCAGTACTGAATCAGGATGTTGTGCTCCAGCCCAGCACCAGCAGTCACATATCCTCTGAAGCAGATGTGAATCTTTTTATGAGGGAAGAGCCACAGCTCATAAAAATACATAGGAAATCCCAAACACTCATCACTTACCAACTTTTTGCACTGAATTAATTCTACTTCCAGACTGCTGATTTGTGGCTGACTCTATTGCAGTCATATTCGTCTCTCTGCGAAGTCACCCTGCGTGAAACACATCTGGAGCACCATGGCCTGCACCACTTTGGGGTTTTGAGACAATATTTGCATGATCTAAATGTAGACATCTAGCAAAAAGAGTGGGATAGACAGCGCACGTGAAAGGTAGATGGTACCTCCTTTGTGTGAAAGCAAGGGATATCCATGTAAGGAAATAAATTTGCAGGGTGTTTTCCATCCATTCTTAATCAGCTGACACATTAAAGTGGGCAAGAAGTGGCATCATATGGTTCATCTTATTACCCAGTAGTCCTAGAATGTTTTACTATGGCAAGATATTTCCGCATCTTCATTGAATTTGCTATCTTAATGTCATTTGGGGCTGTAATGGCAGAAATGTCTCCTGTATCCATACAAGAATGTGAGAAGGATTTTAATAACTTTATTGTGCATTCTGGAAAGCAGTTGAAATGTTTGGGTACCAGAATAGACAGAGTCTTACTTAATTATAGAGCTGTGATGCGATACCACAAATGCTACTTGCTGTCCTCACAAACTATGATCCACTGATCTGTCTAGAGAGGCCTGCCACACACCTGTGGTCCTGCAGCAGAGACTTCAGTCCCCTCAGATCATTGCAGGCAAAATAATATATCTGAGAAACCGGGAGGGGTGGGGTGGAGGTGAGGGGTAGGGATGCCCTGATTTGGGTGGGAGACTGAGAGCGCAGTCTTTCTCTCTTATGCTGGAAGAACCCACTTGGGAGGCTCTTGACTGCTGATCCCACCTCTTGCTTCCTTCCCGTGGATTTGTTTCAGCCACACTGAATGCCAGATCAGTTCTCTGTGGAACTCTATGCTAACTGGAGGAGAGAGGCGGCGAGAGGTCAGGAACGATAATTTTTTAAACCTTCTTTAAATCAATTACTGTCTGTGCTTACTGTGCACGTTAAAACTCAAGTTAAAAACTGTAGTGCCTTGTTCTGCTATTTTAAGTATTTGTTGCTAGTCATTATCAATTCCTTCGCACGCAGCCCCTACAGCAGAAGCAGGGTTTTCTCTGGAGCTGACATTAGCACTGTTTCACTGGGCTGGCAAAATGCAGTGAGCTAGTGCGTTCCCTGGGAGACTGGCTGTTTTCCATTTATTTCACTGCTCTGGAAACAGGCCTAGCTGTAATGGCCTAACATATCTTAAAACAGGGAAATTACTAACTCAAGTCAGTGAGCGTATTTTCATTTTAAAAGAGTAACAAATTAAATAAACTCCCCGCATTTTGCATTTGAGACCTCAGTGTTTCGTCTGCGGTAATCTAATTCACCCATTCATTTCCTGCACATTCATTTTATCCCATTATTTGAGATTTCCTTTGCTTTTAATCCTGTGTTTTGGAGAGACATAGAGTTACAGCAGAGAACAGATGAGAGAGTAAATGGTAAATAAAAGAACAAATATGCCATAATGTAGCTTGATGTGCTCCTAATCAATCTGCTTATCACAGTGGAATCCTTAAAGTTAGGTGTGCAACTTTTCTGTCTTAAGATGATTAAAAAGTCTTTAAAAATAGGGGTAGTGGGGCCATGTGTACAATTCACCAGGGACTTAAATCTTGTGGGTTGTTTTTGTTTTTGTTTTTTTTTTTTTACAATAGCAATGATGTTTGCAGATAAAAAAAAAACAACTGAAATGACCACAGGGGCCCGAAGGTTTTTTGGGGTGCTTTTAACCAACCACACTCAAGCAACGGGATCTTGCTTAGCACTGAAATATTTACTTGTCTAGTTGGGGACAAATTGCTCTGCAATTAAAAGGCTTGGTATTCTGGGAGAATCAATCAACCTTTCTCTTTCTCTATGCTTTAGATGAACTGTAACCAGGAATGTCTCTGGTTCACCTACTGCATCCTTCCTAATGCTGTCTCACTTGCCTTGGTTGGCTCCTATGTGTTTTGTTATGGGTAATTTTGTTGTTTAGCTGTTGTCTCCCTTGAGAGCTTCCTGCCCATGGGAACCACTGTGAAAAATTGTTAACTTCTCTGCATTTTCTAAGAACTTGATTGTTTTTCATCGTGTGGCACCTGCAGGCCTGTCCTGGGGGAAGGTTAGATGAAATTTGAGCATCAGCATAGAGGAAACAGGAGGGGCAGAGGTGGATCTGAAAAGTAGGATCTGAGGAATACTCACTAAGGTTTTGTACATGGTACTGCATCCCTTGCTGAGTGCAAGCAATTCCCTTGCACTTTTGATTGTACTAAGGGTGGCCAGAGAGGGAGTTAATGAAAACCAGCCAAACCACTCTCAATTAATTGCAATAACTGCTTAGAGAGGCACATGCATTCACATATACATTAGGTTTGGCAATTGGAAACTGTTGATTGATATGCTGCAGGCAACAAATTTTCCTTCATCTAACGCTGTAACCAGGTGCCTGTTTTAGTTTTGCAGTGCTCCTTCCTCACCCATATTATTTTTATAGTTGTGATGAAATAAACTTTGGTTTTGCCATGGATTCCAAAGGGACCTTTGGAAAAATAAGGAAACCAATTGATAAAGCATTCCAAATCTATAGATACCTTCTGTATTGATGTTAGAATCGATGTGCGCACCCTTCTGTCCGCCCCCCAAAACATATTTCTAAGAAGTCTAAAAAAAAAAAAAAAAGAAAAGGCAGTTGAGTTTGGCGGTCTGTTTTTACCTGTTTTTACACATGATGAGGAGGAGCAGCACCGTAAGAAGGAGCAGAGTCAGCACCTGCAATGATCTTGTGCTTATGGATCACTCTATGCAATGATCTTTTGTAGGGATAATTTCAGTGACAGCGTGATGTTAGATCGTGTCAATAACTCTGCTGTGAGTCAGCTCTGCTCGTTTATCACCATTCACATGCTTTGGGTTTGTTTGTTTTTCTTGCTGTTGTGCTGAGTATTGGAAACACTTCAGGCTAAGACATTATTGGATCATTTCTGTCTATTGGCCTGTGCTGGGGGCTGCACTGAAAGCGCAGATAAGCATTCTGTAGAGACCACACTGGCCTGGCTTTGCTGTAGCCTGTGCTGAGTTGGGTTCAGTAGGAGTGGGACACCTTTCCCACCATGGTGGGATGGAGAAGAGAGTCCATCTGTCTTATTCATGTTTTGTTTTGTTGTTTTGGGTTTTTTTTCTGCAGCCCCACAAGAAAGGGCAAAGGCTGAACAAACAAGGGCCCCTTTGCCGAAAGGGAACTCCTTCACAGACAAATGGTGGCATGGTCTTGCTGTTGTTTACTGCTTGTGCTGTACTTGTTCTGTGGAGGTAGAATAATGTAGCTGCTTGGCCTTATCATCTGATTATTTTTTTTTTCTCACCATCACGTTAAAAAAAACTCTAAAAAGTCCAGCCCCACATTTTTGCTTTCCTACTGTCCATAAAAGTGTAAGTATAGTGTCTTTCATACTGGTTTCAATCTCCTTTAATGGAACTTTTCAATAGTTTTATATAAGCGTAAGCATTCAGGACGCCCTCGTATTTGTTTTCCAGTTAATGTATCCTATCATTGTTAGAGCTTAATTGTTACATCCTCTTTAACTTGCAGGCTATGGTGAGCTGACTGCAGGATACCAGCAGCTATTCAGTGTTAGGAAATGGGTCTGAAAACATAAATCAGTTCTTTCTTGGCATATACTAGACACAGTCCAGGATACGTATGCATTAGCAGTTGCCATATTGCATTAGGATCTGTGGTGATTAGATTTTCAGTAATAGGAGCAGGGCAAATGTATTATACAGTTATACAATTAAACATATTGTTAGACTGAGAGTGAAAGGATGTGGTAATGGAGAAACGGGAGAAGACAGGCTTTTCTATGGAAAGAGCAAATGTGGAGAGGTCATGTTAGAGATGGCAGGAAATTTAAACAGAGTTTAAGGTGGTTGATTGAGGAAACACCCAGACAGAACAGTGGAAATCATGTGAGCGGAGAAGGTTGCTTTGACACGTTACGGGAGAGGGAATGAACAACTTCTGTGTGAAGCACCAGTAGATAATTTGAGCTGTATTAGGGTGGGCAGAGAGGTGCCCCAGGATCCAGTGTTGGAGTAGGTGAGAGGTGCTGAGCTTCAGAAGGCAAGAGGAATTTGAGAAAGAGCGTTTAGCGTTGAGAAAGAATAATGACAGAGAATTGACTTGGAGTAGAGGAGATTTAGTCCTGGTTTAGCACAGTTTCAGTGAAGCTGTGTTTACCAAGAAAGGCTGGTAAAAAAACTGCTAAAATTTTTTGAGCCATTGTGACTTTATATCTAATGACTCACAGTTGTCAGCATTGTTTTCCACTTTCCTTGTTTTCAATTCTTTGCTTTCCCTCACAACTATGAAAAGCTCCTTGATGTTAACGTAAAGACTTTGGTTGATTTTTAGTGGGCTATGGATAAGCCTCTTCTTATGTCATGGCTGAATGCTGATTTCTGAGCTGTTCTGGTTCCAGGCAGCATTTATAATTGCATGTTGTTATTTGAAAAATAACGATTTTAATTACTTTCCAGAAAAGATGATACAAAAATAATCTATATTGTTTTGCTTCTTTTAATTGAAGAACTTTTCCACACTGTAATGTGCTTGAGTAGACCCATTCCATCATGTTCTCCATTTGATTTTCAAGTGACTCGAAGAGCTAATACTTAGTTATTGGGCTATTTTCCTTGATCTCCAGACGCAGAGATTTGTTTTTAAATAATACTTGTCTTATTTTTCGTAGCTGATGTGACTGATTCAGATTGGATTATTTCATTTGACCCAAACTGGGGCTGCGGTTTGAAGATCCAACCAATCTGTGGGCAGCCCTTTTTTTTCTTTAATAGCAGACTAATTGGCAGACCAATTAATCTGCTCATCTGTGAAGAGAAAATTTATAGCAATAAGTAGTTCTATTTCCAGAAGTCATTCTCTGAAGTAACATTATAGTGGCCTTGTTTACTTCATGCCCTGCAACACGATCCAGTGCTTCAACAGTAGCACAGGTCAATTAGTGGACAAATTAAGCAATTATTAGCCACTAACAAGGGTGACTGGCATCATTACCCTTCCTGTTTACCAGCAAACTGTTATTTTAATACAAAGATCAACAAATAAATTAGGGCATCTGTTGTATTGCCATGTCTGCCTTGAAGTAAATGATATTAAATGGGCTTTGGTTGCTGCCAAATTCTTAACCCTGGCCTAATGAGATACACTGATATGTCTCTTGCTGATTATAGAAGCTGTAAAATTTAGTTTGTATTGATTTATTAACAGGAGGACCAAGCTCCCTGCAATGGTATTTTTTTAATGGTCTGATATCTGTCTTTCCGCTTTAAATGTTATTGATCCAGAGACTATTGGGTTCCTCTGAAACACAAGGCTATTTGCTAATTGTATTGGTTATTTGGATGCCTACAAGAATTTTATGGTGAGGTTTGTATATATAGATGTATGCTTTCATTTGATGCTTCTCCTACGTTCCTTGGAACTACCTTTACTTCCAGATTAGACTGCTGTGAGACAGTTATTTTTAACTCTTGCTTTGTATTTTTATCATGGGGTAAGACTTCTTCAGATTCAATTAAACGTCTGCTAAATCAGAAAATACAGTAAATCTCTTTGGATTGGGTGAATTTGGCTGCAGTACCCCCTAATAGATCGTGGTACACTGGGAGATGCTGGGTCTCATTTGCCACTAAGCTGCTGGGTGCCCAAGGTCAGTCTCTTCCCTTGAGTCTGATGTGTCTGGTGCAACAGAGCATCATGCAGAGCAGAGGCTCACCCACTACGTGTTTGTACACAGCCATCCACGTCATAAGCACGTTCTTGGTTAGGGAATAACAGCTCCCTGGGTGAAGCTGAAAACTGTAGCTTCTAGTCGCCAAGATGCCTTTGCCAAGCTCTGTGAGTGAGGCTGCATCAATAACAGGCGCAAAATGAGCAGAACCTGGACAAGCCTCTTCCCTGGCACAGTTACAACCAGGGCAAGGCTCTGAGAGTTTGGGCTCTTGTGTTACCTCCTGAATGAAAAGCAGTCGTGTTATCCCTGAGGTATTTGTGGTCCTCCTTGCTGCATGAACAGCTGTCAAAAGTACACACTCGGTGCACTGCAATTTCATCAGGGTCTTTGGTGAAGTGAAGTTCGTGTACACAGTGCGGTATTTATGCTGCTTTTATTGTGGCTGCTTTGAAAGATCGTATCTGACCTAGGACAAAGTATGTTCTGGACATACTGATTTCTAAATAGTTAACTTTTCCAAGTATTTCAGAAAACATGAACTGATGCGATGTTTCGAGTCTAGTTGCAAGCTCTTTAAAACTGAAACCAGCATAGCGTCTTGAGAAGCCGTCGTCTAAGTGTGGGATTGTATCCCTTTAAGTAGTTTTGAACCCTCCAGGTGTGCGTATTGTGGATTATGTTTTTAGACACTGCCAGAAAACAGTTAGAGCAGCAGTTTAACATAGCTAAGCTTTTCATGTTTGCATACAGTTAGGAAACCTGGTTATTCAGGATCCAACTGTGTCCCTGTCATTTCTTGGTGTTCTTGCTGTTGTATAATGAACAAAAGACACACCACCAGCCAAAAAGCAGATCGATGTTCAGTTTCCTTCATTGGGAGGAGGTAATTGCAGAAACATTTCCTGAGCAATATAATTATGTATATGCTAATTTGCCTCAGAAATTCAGGTTCAGTCTCTTCTCAAGAGGAAGACTTGGTTACAGAAAGGGACTTTATCTTCTTCAGGATTAGTCACTAATAGATGAAAAAAAATTGCTGATGTTTAGAGTCAATTATACCTTGATCATCTTACACATTTCAGAAGCCTCGTTTTTCCCTGTGTGCTTCAGCAAACTAGAATTCATTCCAACAGCAACATAGGTTCAGATTTGTTATTATTAGAAATACAAAATGGGCCTTAGGAAATAGGGTAAATGAAGAAGTTGTAACAGTGTGAGGTTTTGGTTCCATCTTTAATGTATGTTTGAGCCAAGTTATGAACAAGTGTGTTTAACCTGGCATGTACCTGGGTTTCAGTGTGTTTGTTTTTAAAGATTTTGATTGGATCACAAAAAATCAGGTCTAAAGTCAGCTTTTTTGAAGTCAGCTAGTTAGCCCATGCCATCTCTTCTATGCTGAATTGTTGCTTGTTATATCTACTCCCTAGGGCTTTGCCCTGTCCAGCATTAAACATTTCTGATGACGGGATTCCGCTCTTCCCCTGGAGAGACAATTCCACAGTCTAATAGAGCTTGCCATTAGTGAAATTTTACTGATGATCAGCCTTAATTTTTCTCTGCTTAATTTTATCCTGTTACTAGAGCGTAGTGATTGATTTATTCTGGGGAAATTCAGTAAATGGTTCCTGCTTCACAGGATGGACCTTACAATAAATAGCAAATTGTCATGACCTATCTGTGGGTGTCCTGAGATTACACAGGAACTCAATTTATCTCGACATTCATTCCCTGGAAGCTATTTCTGTCAGTACCAACTCAGTGGAGGAATAAGCAATGAATTTAACTGCCAGACTGCCTGCCTCCTGTCCCAGCACCAGCCTTGGAGCGAGGAGATGTTTAGTTGCTCCCTGAGTGCAGGGCCCAGAGGCAGGAGCTCCTGTGGGGTCTGGTGCTGTGTCTGTGCCTGAAGGAAGGACGTTTAGGATCTGTTTCCCCCATCACTTGCCTTCGTTCCACATTAAAGGAGCTTCACTGATGAGGTGGAGTTACTCCTGGGTTTTATGGGTGTAAAGTAAGTGAAGAATCTGACCTTAAAAATTCCAGTCTATCAATCCCAAAGTTTCCCTGTGCCTGGTACAGAGTTTATGTAACTCTCTCAGTTTTAGTGAGGCATTTTGGTACAAGATTCAACAAGTCCAAGTGCAGGGTCCTGCACTTGGGTCACAGCAACCCCATACAGCACTACAGGCCTGGGGCAGAGCGGCTGCAGAGCTGCCTGGTGGGAAAGGACCTGGGGGTGTTGGTCGACAGCCGGCTGAATA
Organism: Dromas ardeola; assembly: GCA_013398915.1. NCBI lineage: Eukaryota > Metazoa > Chordata > Aves > Charadriiformes > Dromadidae > Dromas > Dromas ardeola. Next base: position 330,455 of record VYZM01017772.1, read on the forward strand.
TGTGTGCCCAGGTGGCCAAGAAGGCTAGCAGTGTCCTGGCTTGTAGCAGAAATAGTGTGGTGAGCAGGACTAGGGAAGCGATCGTCCCCCTGTACCCCCACACTGGTGAAGCCACACCTTGAGTGCTGTGTCCAGTTTTGAGCCCCTCACTGCAAGAAAGACATTGAGATTCTGGAGCGGGACCAGAGAAGGGCAACGAAGCTGGGGAGGGGTCTGGAGAAGAAGTGTTATGAGGAGCGGCTGAGGGAGCTGCGGTTGTTCAGCCTGGAGAAAAGGAGGCTGAAGGGAGACCTTATCGCTCTCTACAACTACCTGAAAGGAGGCTGTAGAGAGCTGGGGTTCGGTCTCTTCTCCCACAGAACAGGCAATAGGGAAAGAGGAAATGGCCTCAAGTTGCTCCAGGGGAGGTTTAGATTGGATATTAGGAAAAATTTCTTCACCAAAAGGGTTGTGAAGCATTGGAACAGGCTGCCCAGGGAAGTGGTTGAGTCATCATCCTTGGAGGTATTTAGAAGACGGGTAGATGTGGTGCTTATGGACATAGTTCAGTGGTGGTTTTGGCAGTATTAGGTTTTTGTTGGACTCAATGATTTTAAAGGTCCCCTCCAACCTAGACAATTCTATGATTTTATATGTCTTTATATATGCAGATGATCTGAACTCTGTGTTCATATGTCAAGGGTAGCTCTGGGCATATGCTCAAACAAATTTGAGGTGCCTCAGCTCATATTGAGTTTGCATTATGAGGATGGACTAAGGTATTTATTCTTAAATTTCTTGTTTCTGGAGTTTTTAGAAGATGGCAGGTGCTACGTGATTGTAACTGGTCTGTTCTATTGGAAGCAGGAGCAGTGACGGGAATGGAGAGGAATGATAATTCTAACGTTTTATATGTGAAATTTTGGATAGATATCTGGAAACCATTGATGTCATAAATCCCCTTCTTTAAACTGTTTTTTTCATTTTTCTCAGGTATAATTGATTTCCTTGTGAGCCAGCATCCTATTGCAAAAGTACTGAGGGATCATCTGGTCTTCAAGATTGCACCCATGCTCAATCCTGATGGAGTATACCTAGGAAACTACAGGTATGGTGTGGAGTATGAATCTGTGTATTGTTATACCTACCTTATACGCCCTGCACTGTTTTGTCACTGAATCTTATATGGTTTGTTTCAATTAATTCCTCTTAAATGGAGGTTCTCCTGTGGCCGTATGCTTCCTGAAGTTTCGGTCAAGGAAGGGCGCTCAGTGACAAATTTGCTTGTGTCAGGGGGTAGAGAGCAACAGTATAGGCAACAGTATCTGCTCTGCAAGCCTTCTCTAGGTGTGGGAGTTAAAGTCAGCTTAGAGTTAGACCTTAGCTGTGTTTTATAAATGCATTCATTATGCTGCTCATCAGCCTCTATGTAAATGTGTCAGTCAATCACAGTTCCCTTCAACTACCCAGATCATCCATTAAAGTCACAGATTTCAGTCTATTATTATACTGTAATAGATAGGCATACATGGAATGGAATAATCATTCCACCCTATGCTAATTTTGCTTCATTTTAGTATTTGAATTACTACTTTACCACCTCCTCTGCTGAGAACGTATTCAGATAATCTTTTGTTTTCCCTAAAATTGTTTGCTCTTAATGCATTTATTTACAAAATAAATGTGCTGCTGGAGGTGATAATGAAAAGCAGTTGATTAGTTGCTGATTTGTTTGTGGGGGCAATTACATGTACCACACAGTTCTCTGGAGAAGCCCCTGAGAAACGTAATATACTGTATATGGTTTTGCTTACAGCGCAGGACTAAATAACACAACACACTCTGTAGCCAGGCTACCTTGGGCTTTGATCTAATGAGGTATTGCAGCGCTAAGCAGAACTAAGACTGGGTGGTTGTGTGGATGAGGGGACCACTGAGAAAGAAGTTAGAAGTTGCAGAAAAAGGTGCTGCTGGCTGTTCTTTGATACGTTCTTCTTAGCCCTCCTGTGCTTTGCTACTTACTAAACTGAAATAGCAGGGAATTGCGTGGGGGATTTCAACAGTGCTTATATACATATTTTATAAGCGAAACTTCCGAGGACACATAGTCTCCTTCCAGCTTCACTGATACTCCCTCAACTCTTGGCAAATCCAAAACCAGAGAGTGATATTGCAGTAGTGGGGTCTGACAGCATTAGGAATTTATCATAAAGGTTACATCACCTTACAGGAATAAAGCCCTAAAATGTCTCTAGAATCTGATACTACATTGCTTTACTCTGCTCCAGGTGCCCTGTGTGTAGGCGACTCCAGTTGCAATTAAGTAGCTTTTGTTTTCCCCAGAAAATTCACTTGCCCTGTAGGTTTTTCTCCTGCACTATTATTTATGTTTTTTGAGAGACATGCAGCTTTACAGACGTGCACATGGCTCACAACTAGAAAAGCCTTTTGGGAACCCAGGTATTAGGAAAGGGCATGTGAATTCATTTGGATTTGCTGAGCCTGATGGTATACTATTGTTTTAGATTTTCGTGATATGCAGAATTTTCGACCTTCTTGAACTAAAGAGACTTTTAATGAGGTAGTTGGAAAAGCACTTGATTTTCTTGCAATTCTTCACTTTATTTACAAATGGCCTAATGTAACTAATAATGTAAAAATGAGGGTAATAAGCAAAATACTACCTATTACCTTGAGAAGAATATTAAAAAGCCTAGCAATGTGCTGGTGTTGTAGTTAACTAGTGCTGAGTGAATAATTTACAGCAAACACTTTATTTCCTGCTCATACAAAATCCACAAGCACATCACAATTTGTTTGCTTGAATTTACTGGATGAATTTAAAAAAAAAAAAAACAACAAATCTCTAAGGATCAATTGCTAGTGTTTGAAAACTTAACTCTGAGGCTTCTCTGTGACTGGCTAGATAAGTCTGTTTCATGTCTTTTGGTCTTCGTTCAGATTAGCACATAAATAGGACTTTCAGAAGTCTTCCACGTAGTGTGGTATAACACAGGTCTGTTGGCCGGAGGCAGTCCCCTGCTTTTGCAAACAAGGTCCGTGGTGCCATATGCAACCGGAGCAATTTTAGGCATTTGAACTTCTACTTCCTATTATCTCCCTCTTTCTCAAAGCAGCAGCTAGTGACTATTTCTTTGGTTCGTTGAAGGTTTGCATTCAGAGCTATGCAAGCTAAGATAATGAAATGGGTAATTAAACCTCATGCTTGAGTTTGTAAATTGATCTCCTGGCAGTGTGAGAGAGATTTTTTTTTTAATTTTTTTTTTTTTACCCCACCAGTACACAGCTTTGTGCAACTGGCAAAGTACACTGTCGGATGCACTTCACTGTCCTCTGAAATCCCAGGTGCAGTGGGCACCATTAGAAGCCTGAGTATGTCAGCAGTTCTCCTAGAAGGGATGGGATATACTAGTTCTCCTGTGATCAAAACAGGAACTAACCACTCGTTTACCCAGGATGATATGGTAACAGTTGGCTGATGGGATTTTCTTCATTGTCGTTTTTGGGGATGCAGAACTTTCACTCAGGGTTCGGGTCCTGTGCTCTTCTCCAAAATCCTTGTTCCTTTGTTCTGAGTGCTTGTGAACTGGGGTTTAGGAGTTTAAGCCAAAACCGCAACAATAATGCCAAGAATTGTCTATTATCTATAAACTGCTGCTCGTCCTCAAGAGAACAGACCAAATGGGTTGTGACTCTAAAGGGACTTTCTTGTGGTGAAATGTTCATAACCAGCAACAAGTGAGTTTAATATCACAGCTATAAAGCACAAGTGCTCGCGGCACAGACACATCTGTGAGGAAGGTTGTTTATATGTTGTGTGTACATTCAGGCGGCTCTAAAAGAAATGATCATGGAAATACACATCAATGTGCAGTGTATCAGGTTGCATGGAAACAGGGTGCTAAACTTTACTGCTTTATTCAAGTATATGCAAGAGTTTAAAACGTGTATTTGTGGCCCCATGCAGCTAGGGATGAAAAGACAAGGTGCCTTATGTGACTTAAATGGGTGGTTAAGTGTCCCCTCCAATTTAGAGTGTTTGGGAGGTCTATCCACAATTTTTAAAAGTGTTTTTTTAAAAATAAATGGACAACAGTTGCAATTTGGTTGTAATCTTAGAGCATAAATCTTTTAGTGAACTAGTACAGTTCTGTCTCTTAATAGCTATCACTTATGCACATAAACAAAGAGAGTTTGTGAAATTACCTCTATTAGATTTTATTTCCAGTGCCGGCTGTTGTTTGCTGGTATCATACCCTTCTGTGAAGATAACTACTACACTGCTCTCTTTTTTCAGTGAAAAAAACCCTCCATAGTCCTTTTCTTGCCACATGACTATACACAGCCATTTCTAACATACAGGATAACGATAGGTACCTGCTGTTTACTGTGGTCAAGGATGTGGGTCCCTCCCAAAACAGGAAGACAGGCTTCATCCCTTTCTTGAAGTTTTTAAAACCTGGTGTTACTGTACTTCTAAGTGTAACTGGCTTTGCAGTTACGGTGTGTAGAAAATGTTATGCCACATAGGTTTGTTAATTAAATTGCCTTGGAAGATGCCATCGGTTGACCTAGCTAAAATGGTGAGTCTTCAGCATAATTTGCCGTATGTTCTGTAACTTTTCCTCGGCTCTCATCTGAATTGAAAGACCCCTTTTGCTGGGAATGGCACATGACTTGATCTTTAGCTTTGTGAAGGAACATGGCAAAAAATAAAAATATTTGTGACTTTCTCCATAACACTAATCTCACCCTCTCTGATGGATTAAACTGTGAAACAGTTTTAGGAAATAAAGGAAAACTAGTGCTGGAAAGAGAGGTTTCTTGACTTTTCTCTCTCTGTTTGCAGTATAGCATTATCATCTTCTGAACCTATTACCATCCCCAGGGAGATGGGTTTAGACTATGGAAAAAAATGTGGTTTTGATTTAAAAGTCGTGCATCCCCAGGCTTGGCCTGAACTTTCCTTTATCGAGAGCTTGTTCTTAAGCTGGCATTCTGCAGCTGAATGCTGAAATGTGTCCCTGCAGGCGAGATGACTGTACCACACCATCTTAGATTAGTTCCAATTTGTCAGCCTCACCTTCCGGAGATGAAACCCTATACTGGCACCGAAAAGAATGTGTTTCTTGGTCTGGGCAGCTCTTCACTGAGGTATCCCAGAAATGCCACGACAAGGAAGTTGAAATATCCTGACCGTTTTCTAAAGGCTTTGTTGCATGACCCAGTAAGGCTTCCCCTTCCTTGTCATTTCTGTGTTGCCTTTAGTCAGTGAGCTGTGACAGTATCAGCCTTCAGTAAATTAAAGCCATGAATTAGCTGAAATGTTCTGAACTGTCATCACTGCAATATCCTTCTAGCTTGATTGTAGGGACTGCAAGAACTTGTGTGAATGGGGAGAAGAGGGCACAGACCGATTCTAATCCTTTCTTGTTTTACTGTCAGGTACGATATTTTTGAAGTCAACACAATCTTTACTGCTTGCTTGTGTGAGGGGTTAACAAAGCAATTTGTTGGATGGAAAGGAAGCTATTCCTACCCAGACTGGAAAGCCAAATTCACCATAAATGGTGTCAGAGTCCATACTGCAATGAAAGCTGTGTTGGGATGAAATGTTGTGGACAAATGGTATATTTTTGCCCCACAAACATAGTTTTGTAAGGACTGAAACAGTTTGTGGAAGTGAGTTGAATTTGGTAAATTGTTTCAAGAGAAAAAAGGGAGCTGGGAAGGCTTGAGAAACATTTGAAATGATTCATATCAACATTTTATAACGGGCAATCTTCTCTTGTTTTTGTTTGTTAATGGCATGATTTGTTCAAAAAATTGCCTTTTTGAAAGATCCCTTTTGAAGAGTCTGAAATATAAACAGAAAACTAGGCTTTGGACCAGAAAAAGTATTTCAGATTTATCCTGAATAGTTTTTTGTGGACTTTATTTCTGTGACTTTAGAAATAGTCAAAAGTTGAACATTTGTGTTCACATGTAATTTATGAGGGGTCTTTTGACAGTAAAAGCATATGTGGACTTTATCCAAATTATTTTAGCTGTAAATCAGAGCTATATGTTGTAACACTGAGGAGTGCTGATTTTTGGTCTTTGATAATATTACTCTGGGGGATATACCTATAGCTGCACGCATACATGTGTGTATGTGTGTTCACAGTGACTGGATATGTTATGTGGTTCTTACTATCACTTGTCCAGTTATAAGACATGGCTACTCGCATACATACTGTCATTTGCATAATATATCTTGATTATTTTTCACCTATTTTTTTCTGGTGGGGAAGGTTTTTTTTCTTAGCTTCATTTAATGCATGTGAAATTCATGCATTGCCTTGAATTGAAAAACAGAGTATCCATCTCAGATGACAAGATGAAGCTCTCGATGGAGTTTATTTTTCCTAATTAGGCGTTTGTCATTGTGTATTCTATATAACAACGTATAAGTAAACAATCATGGACCTTTTGAATAAATTTATTGGTTTTATTTATGTTACTGGGCATAAAAAATCTATAATTACCAGGTACAGCCGCAATATAACTGGTATTTAATGACAATTACTTTTTGTTACCATAGAAATGAGTCCAAAGTAGTTACCTATAATTTCTCATTCCCAAACCTCACACATGTTGTATTGCAGTATTACCATAGTAATTGCCTATTAGTCATCATAAAATAAGCAGTTACCCAGAAGATATCAGGATAGTGTGAAATTTCTCATCTCCTTCAAAACTTGCAGCACACGCCGCTGCTCGTCTTCCTTTAGTGGGATTTTTGCCTGAATGACAAGAATGTCCGTTGTACATTAACCCAAGGGAAGAAGGGATGTGATTGAGAGAGAATTGTACTCTAAAAATACACCAAGTCAGGAAAAGTATCTTCCATCCCCTGAAAATATAGAACTATTTCTTATTATTGAAAAACAGGGATTTTTCAGTCCCATGAAATTGAGATTTGTTCCTCGCCATGAATTTCCTATTAATTTTTTTCCCAATTCAGTTGTGACCAAAGCAGGGGCTATACATCTTAGGCGGTCTGTGAGGACAGTATGTTGTGTCAGACCTCACAAGCCTGGTATCTGCGAATGCAGCAGCGGACAATGTCACTCTCCTTGTAAGAGAGGGAGGTGCTCGTAAGGTGTTTTCCCCTCAAGTACTTCCCCAACTTCCAGTGGTTTTGATTTTGGGTACGTCCTGAACTCATGGGAATTCTATCTGCTCAGTGATGTGCCGCGGATTTGTCTTCCTAGCACTCGTCCAGTTTGCCCTCAGATGGTAAGCATTAGCTCTCTCAGTCTCCTTTGGCCTGAGGCTGTTCGGCTTCTGCCCCAGTGCAAGAAGCATCACCCTCTTCAGCCTGCTGTGAGCTTCGCGGATGTCCTGGTTTGAGATAATGGACAACGGACTGCTCCTCAGTGGCCACTCTTGCTCCTTTTTTGTCTTCTTAATTTAGATTGCGTGTTATTGAGGCCAGTGAGTCTCTCACTGTGCCTGCCTAGATCACATTTAGTGTCAGCTGGGGATTGGTGACTCATGTGGAGGCACATGGTGTTCCCCTTCGTAGCTGGGACTACGGGAGAGGCAGGCCATGGGTGCCGAGTGTGCTACCGACCCCCTGATAGAGTGGTGGCAACTGAGCTCTTCTCTTCTCCTCCCTTTCCAATTTCAAAATTGGAAATCCAAGGTGGTTTTACAATGCTTAATGTCTTTTAACAGCCTGTTGGATTAAAAACATAGCTGTGGCCAGGACCAACCACCCTGATAAGGGGGGGAGGGCAGGGGAACAAACAAAAAGAGACCTGCCACAGTGAGGAAATGGCCATTTCCTTGTGTTGCCTTCTGCCATGTGGCTGGGGGAGAGGATGAGGCATGGCAGAAGCTTTCTCCTTCCCCAGCTGTTGCTTGTCATCAAGGACAGGTCAGCAATTTTCTGTGCTTTCTCTTGCGTCCTGCATGTGTGCATGTCTGTTTTGCATCTCCCAGCTCACAGAATCATAGAATCATCTTGGTTGGAAGTGATCTTTAAGATTGTCAAGTCCAACTGTTAACCTAGCACTGCCAAGTTAGCACTAAACCATGTCGCTAAGCACCACATCTACCCGTCTTCTAAACACCTCCAGGGATGGTGACTCAACCACTTCCCTGGGCAGCCTGTTCCAATGCTTCACAACCCTTTTGGTGAAGAAATTTTTCCTAATATCCAATCTAAACCTCCCCTGGAGCAACTTGAGGCCATTTCCTCTTTCCCTATTGCCTGTTCTGTGGGAGAAGAGACCGAACCCCAGCTCTCTACAGCCTCCTTTCAGGTAGTTGTAGAGAGCGATAAGGTCTCCCTTCAGCCTCCTTTTCTGCAGACTAAGCAACCCCAGCTCCCTCAACTGCTCCTCATAAGACTTATTCTCCAGACCACCAGCTTTGTTGCCCTTCTCTGGACCCGCTCCAGAATCTCAATGTCTTTCTTGCAGTGAGGGACCCAAAACTGGACACAGTATTTGAGGTTGGGCCTCACCAGTGCGGAGTACTGGGGGATGATCACTGCCCTAGTCCTGCTGGCCACACTGTTTCTGCTACAAGCCAGGATTCTGTGTGCCAGGTTGGCGCCCTGGAAAGCAAAGTCTGGGGTGGATCTGCAGCTGTGGCACAGGGAAACTCTGGGCAGCAGCAATGGGAAAGACCAAGGAGGCAAGTGAGCAGCAGAGGTCTTCTCTGGCCCTTATATCCATCTGGGTCATAGCATTGCCATTCCTTTCCTGCTTGGAAGTTTTCTTTCCATTGTGGCTTTTGTTGCCCAGAGAGTGCTGGGATTGTGAGACAGTTACAGTGGTTGCTGTTTTGCTCACCATTACTTAAAAAAATCTTCCTTGTAAAAAAATTGTCATCCTTTATCTTAAAACAAATACTAGGTTTGCAAAAGCGTTCCTATCTACTGCCATTGAAAATGTTCTTTATATCGATGTGGTAACTGCTCATTTAAACCATATTACAGCTCCTGAGTATTTTTCAGTTGCTATTGATGTGACAAATTCTCTTGCACAGAGGACTGCGCCAATCAATAGAGTGAGTATATGTACTTTAACAACAAAGCCACATGCCTTGGGGTTCCAGTTGAATCTGAACCTTTTAGTAGCATTAAATAAAGCTATATTTATTTTGCTTTTGGTGCAAGAAAAAAAAATAATCCGAACCCAACCTAATTTAATACAACTTGTTGGAAAGGTTTGAAGGCAGCATTATGGGGCCGTTTTCACATGTGATGAATACGTAACTAGTGTCAGAGCTGCTATTTTGTTGTTGTAAGCGAACCCTTCTCTTTTAGTTAGATTGATCTGGGGCTATAGAGTAGCCTTTTATTTTTAGACAAGCAGGGAGAGAAGTCGTAATGAGAAATATTGAAATCATATCTTTTTTATATCTGCCATTATTCCGCTGAGAATGAGACATGATGTCCTTAAAGAGACAGGGCTATTTATTTTCCATTTAAATAGCACCATTTGTGATTATTACCTTTGAGCCGTTATGCAGAGAATAAGCACCTAACTCATGAATCCCAGCCAAGTAAATCAAAGTTTGTACGGAAGTGCCATTTTTATGTCTGTGAGTTGCTGTAGGGGCCTATTGTTGACCTTACACTGACTTTATTTTTTGCGTGTTTTTGTCTTCTAGAATGTATTTGTAATTAACAGGGACCTTAATGTCAGTTTGGTTGAAATATTTGTTTCCTTTCCTCCCCTCCTGAATAGCTGATCTTAGGGTTGAATAATCCCATCTGGGTTTCTTAGCTTTGCTTTCAGTTAAGTAACTAAACATATTAGGCTTTCTTCCCTTTTTTTCTTTTCTAAGTCTGGCTTGTATCTCTGGTGATTCGAGTTCTTGTTCACAGGAGCAAACAAAGGACCAAAGACTCCAGTGGGTTTTTTGTTTGTTTTTGTGTTTTGTTTGTTTTTTTTTATTTTATTGTTTTATTTTTTTTTAATTCTCCGAATGAGTTAGTAAACTTCAGCCAATTTGCTGTAGATCTTTGTTTCGGTTTACCCAGCTGCAATTAGGTCTCGTATATCTAAAATTAGCTGTGGAGCTACATTTATTAGTGTGTGTAAAAACCGTGTTGCATTGCTTGGCTTTGAGGCACTTTGTAGGTACCAAACAGTATTGTTTTAGAGAAACTACATCTTTAAATATACCCATGCAATCAAAGCAGTGCTTTATTGTTAGTTTTGCAAGTGAGAAGGGAGAAACGCGCTGAGTTGGTCTCTGTCTAATGTCGTAATGAGCTGAGCCTTACTTCTCGAACAGCAGTTGCCAGGCCACAATCCATGGCATGTGAGAGCAGATACAAAAGACTGAAGGGCTGCTCCGAAAAGGCTATTTGCCAGGCACAGGAAGTTATGGCTGTGACACAACCCAAGAAATATGCCGTGTATTCACAAGTGCCATCTGCTGGTACAGTTTATTGAGCTATTTCCAGTGACAGGTGCAAAACATGCCTGTAACTGGCTTTTTTTTATTGGTGGTCTTCAGGCAGCTGCCTGCTTACATGGCATGTATTGTTAGCTTCCAGCATGCGTTGCACCTAGCTGCAAATGCACCAAAGCCATCCTCCCACCCCAGCAGTTGCCATAAGGATGCTGTGCCAAAGTGCCTCCAAAGAGGGGAGGTGTCAGAGCAGTATCAATGAGCAGGAAAGGTGTCCATGTCCCACGAGGAGACAATCTGTGGTATGGAAAGTGTTTGTGTAGCTGTCAGCAATGGGGACAATCCAGATTCCAGTTCCCGAGGCTTTGCCTCCTCCCTTCCCACAAATGAAATTAGTGATAGTGTTGCTCTGCTGGAGGTCTAGTTCAGGGAAGTGCTCAGGAGTGTCCCTTGCTATGAGGGCCGTGATTTGGGAGTGTGTGTTGATTGTCTGTGGGCTTTCTTCCCCTCCTGCCCTGGCCCTTTGTTTAGTTTTCCCTCCTTGGCACAAACACTGGCCCAAACAAAAGTTGTTCCTTGCAGAAGTCAAGAGCAGCTGAAGCTTAGTGTGAACTGTACTGCCTTTTTCTGCATTGTATTTGCCCTGCCAGCAGCATCACTGAGATGTCAACTCATCTGGGAGCAAATCCTAGAACCTGAAGTGTTGATGAGGTTGAGCTCAGCTCCAGCCCTGCCCACATTGTCCTGTCCTGGGATGCAAGAGCTGCATCCAGCCCTGCAGACACCCATGCAATTGAGACTATAAACGGAGTTTCAAGCTGTCCTTGTGCTATCAGTTATTGAGTGGGGCTGTTCCATAACTAGACTCCTCCATTCTTCCCCATCTTTGGGAGTTACTTGGCAAGAGGTTTCTCTGTCCTGACTCCTGGCTAGCGTGGAGTTACTGCAGTACTTGGCAGTACTCTCCTGACTTCCTGGAGAAGAGAAGGCTCCAGGGAGACCTTACCGCGGCCTTTCAATACTTAACGGGGGCTTATAAAAAAGATGGGGACAGACTATTTAATAGAGCCTGTTGCGATAGGACAAGGGGTAATGGTCTGAAACTAAAAGAGGGTAGATTCAGACTAGATATAAGGAAGAAATTTTTTATGATGAGGGTGGTGAAACACTGGCACAGGTTGCCCAGAGAGGTGGTAGATGCCCCATCCCTGGAAACATTCACAGTCAGGCTGATGGGGCTCTGAGAAACCTGATCTAGTTGAAGATGTCCCTGCTCATTGCAGGGGGGTTGTACTAAATGACCTTTAAAAGTTCCTTCCAACACAAACCATTCTATGACTCTATGACTTTCAAGAAGAACCAAGACCTTCCTGTCTGTTGGTCCAGGGGGCCAGGCTACTTTTGTGTTTTAAATTTACAGGTTACCCTTCAGTGCTGGTTCGTGCCAGCAAGGTTTGTCTTTGCAACAATTAAGTGAAAAATAGAAACTACAAATGAAGAGGAGAAATATTTTCCTTAACTGTAGAAATGACCAATTAGACATCAAATTCTGCCTTAATGAGGGCACCTATTGTTCCTTCTAGGTGAACCTAAAGAGGAGAGCAAGGAAGGTGTTTTGCCTGCTGTCTGTGAGCATAGGAAGGCTCATCATGTGATTAGTGTGTATCCCAGTTTTGGATTGTTCCACCCCAAACAGCATCTCAGAATCTTGTCCAACATAACTGACATTCCTTTCCCTACTCCCACACCCCCATTTCCGCAACATCTGCTCACCTGGACCTACGGATTCACCAGCTGTCATGGAAGGCAGCTGAGGGATTAATTCTTTATGAAGAGCTTTCTGGACAGAGATCCTGGGATTTTCTGAAGTTGCACCCGTTTACACAAGATCACCAGCAACTAGTGACCACTCCTGTGATTTCTGCAAGAGTCCCCTTCCTTGTAGTCAAGCTTTATCACGTTATACAGGCGAGGGGTTCCAAACTCACCTTCAGTTCACTGGGGAGAGATTTTTCGCCTATCAATAGAAAAGTCCTGTCTTCCTGTTCCAACTGCCACTATGTGGTTGGGGAGGGGGAAATCCCATCCAAATTATTAGGAAAACAATAGCAGCCTAAGGGAATGTTTGTTTAGGTTGCCTTTTTGTTGTTTTCTTTTCCAGGGTGACAGCTGTTCTCTTTTTTTTTTTCTTTTTTTTTTTTTTTTTTTTAAATTGCAGCACTTAAAATGATGGCAGCTTGCTGTATAATTTAGAATATTAGTCCTAAGGGCAGTGTTGTGTAACATGAAAACAATCCTGAGACAAATCTTATCCATTATCTAAACCAATATTGTATTAATAAACCAACATTAAATAATTGGAGGATGTACGTTACTCCTGGGGAATTTAAAGGCAGACACCTGCCCAAAATTCCCACTCGCATGTCTTGGTCAGCATGTTGGCTCCCAGACACCGTAATCTCTTTGTGACTTAGAAGAGCCTTGTTTTCACGCTTTGCAGTACTGTATCTCTAAGTGGTTCATAGTTGTGATGTTTCCTCTTCTCTGTTTGGAGAAAATACCTTTTTTTCTTGGGTTAATTCTCACAGGTGAAGTCTCCCAAAAGAAACATGGCTAAGTGGTGAGTTTCAGGAGCTTACAAGGTGTTGAGCTCTTGAAAACTAGTCCTGGCACTCAGTTGAAAATTTAGGTTGTGGCTGTAAAGCAAACTTTTATTTAGGTGCTGGTACAGAAGCCTTTTCTGCTGAATCAGAGAGAGATTGCAGACTGCTGTTTCTCAGCTGCTTTAAGCTAAGGGAAGCGTGTGCTGTTTCCCAAAGGGGCAGTTCAGTTCGGTTTTTCCTCCTGGCTGTGCATCCCTGCCACCTCCTTTTTGCCAGGACTGGTGCTTGTGGGGCAATGCTGTGGGCCAGAAAAGGACTGATCCTGCAGAAAACCTGCCTGACAAAACAGTTCTCACATGGCTCCCCATGCAGCCAGAAAAATGGGACCAAGACAGGAGGGAGCAATGGGCAGAGAGGGATCCCTTCTTCGTGGCAGCTTGGGTTTAGATGGGCTTAAAGCAATTTTGAAGCCAGAGCCCAGGATCTAGATGGCTGTTATGCAGTTATTCCAGGATATTGGACATGAAAGACGGTGATAACTAGTGATTTCTTGGATGGTTGTTATGTGTTCAAATGCAACCATGCCTATGTGATCTCTTTCTTAAGATTATTATTTGTTAAGAGCAGGAAATGATTATTTATGCTGCTGGGTAACAAGTTGGGTGACTTGGCATGTCCATTCAGGAAAACAGGGTCTTTATCGTGTCAAAGGCTGGAAATGAGCTGTTTCCATGCAACTGTTATACTCCATTACGTACACGGGCTGAAAAACTGTCCACAGAATCCTTTTCTCTCTCCACTCCCTATAAATACGGAAGCCATCATAGCCGTGCTGACACGGCAGAGGGAGCAATTAATCTCATAGCAGATTACTTCTCTGCTGCCCCTGGCGCCAGGCAGAGAGGGGATGTCAGGGCAGTCTGGGAGGAGGTAGATGTGACAGCTGATTGACAGCTGATGGCTTTGCCTGGTTGGTGCCGAAGAGCTGGAGGAAGAGCGTTCTGCCAACATGGAGGAGTTGGGATCAGAAAAGGGGTGTGACATTTCTGGACACACAGTGTCGAGACACAAAAACATCAGCCGTCTCTGCCAGTGTGAGCGGGACAAGTATTCTGCCTCCGCTTCCCCTCCCAGTCTGGAAAGGATGTATGTTAATAGAAGTATATGTGACTTAACGTGCAGCTACTCGGTGTTAACCCAGGTCCCCAGGGAAGAGAAGTGCTTATTTCAGGTTGCGCAGATCATAAACCTGCTGCCTTGTGTGGCGCGTGTGCTCTGAATACTAATGCTCCCTTCCCCTTTTCTTTACTGACACGGCCATTGAGCTGATGAATTGTATAGATTATACAATGATAATGGATGGGGAAGGGGAATTTCATCTGTCTCTTTAACCAAAATATGAACAGTAAATCCTGCCTGTTTGCAGAGAACAGCTGGATTTCTAATAACACTGGAATGCTGTTGTGGTGGCGGGGGGTGGGTTTAGCTGCCCACTCCCTTTCATCACTGCCATTCAGACATCCAAATGCTTGCAAAAGGACTGGAGCTTTCCAACACCCTGAGGCTAATGCAGCAGTTATCCTGGGAGTCTGCCAGCTCTGTTGGATCTAGGAAAAGCCTGAACCCCTCTGTGGTGCCTCTGCACCATGCCCAGGGGAAGAAAGGAGGGCAGGGGCCTTGCATTTGATTCTCCAAGTAACAGCTGGGTGAGAGAATGGGTTTTTCTTGTAAACAAGACCAGTCTTTTCATAGAGTGGGCTGAGCTCTGATCTGATCCTGTGCAAAGCAGTGAAAAAGCTGCATTGTGGAAGGGCTTATGGTAAGCTTCTGTGTATCTTTGGGAATCTCAAGAACTGAGACAAGGATGGCACAGAAACGTGCAAAGCCTCTCAGGCTGGTCACATTTTGTATTACTAATAATAAATTTTGTATATTGATTTGAACTGAAATAGGTTAGCAAGGGAGCCTGAACGTTCACATGATTGATAATGCATTGACACTGCAGTGTTGACCAGAAGCCACAATCCTGTTCTGCTAGGTGCTGTACAAGTACATCATAAATGATCCTCACTTTCCTAAAGTGCTTTCAGAGCTAAGAGAGTGTGGCACAGCAGGTGGACAAGGCAATCAAGCAAGCTGTTATAGCAGGAAAAGACAGAGTACTAAATATAATAGGATGAATAGTGGTAGGGTTTTTTTCCCTTTTTTATGTTGTTTTTCCACCCCCCCACC
>VYZM01017772.1:345744-480363 GCA_013398915.1 Dromas ardeola
CCTCCACCTCGTCTGGTTTGTGGCAGGAAATACAATAGCTAACTATACAATCAGGCTGAATAACCTTCATATATCAACGGATAGTAGGACTACTCTAAATTTGGTGAACGCAGGGAAGGAACTTTCAGTGACAAAATACATTCGCAAAGGAAGGTTGACCCAAAAGGTATGTTTCTTCAGAATATATTACTTTTAGGTGTTCCTCTGTTCTCCTATTCTTTACTCCTTTGACAAAACTGTGGAGCTCTACTTGGCTTCCAGTTTAAGCATCATTTAAATTCTAGCACTAGGATTTTTGTTATTCTGTTGCAGCTGAGCAATGTTATGGTTTTACCCATTGTTTTACATCTGGATTAAATTGTCATTTTGTGCATCAGGAGGTAGGTTTGTTCAGTAGGTTTTGGAAATCCACAGATGTTCAAGGCCCAGTCAGTCTTTTGGCAAGCATTGCTAGTGAGGAAGCTACACGGTGAGAATATCTGTTCCATGCAAGCTCTCCCAGCAAGTTTTTGTTACCCCAGCAGTTGTCCTTGGATAGATCTTCTGTCTACTCTTCCAAGACTGAAAAGAATCAATTGACAAACTGCCAGTCTATCTCCTTTACTTTCTACTATGCGTTTGCTAATCTTCTGTACATTTTCAGCTGCTAAAATCTTTTTTTTTTTTTTAATTCTTCCAGTAGGGTTTACTTTTACTCCTGCTGTTGACATGCAAGGAGGAACTGATGCTGGCGTAGGTTTGTTCTTGACATCTCCATCTTGCTGATGCTTTGCTAACTAGTGTAAAAGAAAGACAGGTTGCATGCAGGAGGTATGCTGTTATTGGTGTGGGTGAGAGGCAAGTGCATCCTAGCAGACAGTTCTTATTCTTTACATTGGTCACCTTTTCAATTACAGATCTCATCTGCTAAAGTCTTGTCATTCTCATTCTAGTTTCTGTTAATGAAATGCATTTAACTGTCAGCTCTTGTTAACAGTAACAATGCAGCTGAGGATTCATAAATTCCCATGGAAGTCAAATCACTGCTACCTTGGAAGAACTCAGTCAAGTCCTTTTTCATCTTGAAGCTGGAGGAGGAGACAACCACAGCTTTCTTGATCCAGCCAACCAGAACATTTTGAACAATGAATCTATCTCAGACTTTTATTTCTGATTCCTGTCTGAAAATGCCTAGATAGATATTCTGTTTCTAAGAGTCCTGAGGTTTGAGTCCATGTCATCACTCAGTTGTGCTCTTTGTATCTTGGATCTATCTCAGATTATTACTTGTTACCTGGAATATTCAGAAATTCAACTTTCCAAAAGCCAGTCAGACAAGTGCAGTCTATAGATGTGTAAACAGTTGTGTTTGGCACAGGTTCGACCTGTTCTGGCGAACTACAAGAATGAGAAGAGAATTAGAAAAATTGCTGTGGGACAAGACAGTCCTGGAGCTGAGTTTGTTTAGGTTAACAGACAGAAGGCAAAGGAATGAATGACATGATCTGAGACCATATGTGGGGGCTCATAGTCCATGATCTGAGTCTGACTACATACATAAGGAATATACTAACATGGAGTAACATGAAGGTTACTTTTCAGTATAATGGGCGAGGGCATAAAAGAGCAGAATGTCTTGAAACTGATGTTCAAGAAATGAAGACTCAAGTCCTTGAGGGGATGGTTAAAGACTGTGTGGTCTATTTTCCCCCATGGACTGTTTTGAAAGCAAAATATTTTCCTAAAAGATCTGTATGGGGATTTATTGTTTTATTGTTGGTTTTTTTTGTGAATGGCAGTGGCTTCAAGGGAGGTCTTTGTGTGTGAATAGTAGATCAGCAAAGATGATCACAGTAGCATCTTTCTGCCTTTAAAATGTGTCATTTTCAAACTTTTGTATGGTGCTGATAGTTTTCTCTTGCAAGAAGCCCATATACCCAATGATCTCTTGGTCTTTCTTAGAATTATACGTTTGTTTCACTGGAAAAATTGGCAGACTGCATATAAACTTAAATCATTCAATCTAATTGGAGTATTCTGCAAGTTCTGGAGAGAATTTCTTCCTTTCAAATGGCAAATTCCACTAGAATCAGTGGAAGCTAGCGTTTTTTTCTTTCAACTGTCCAGTGCAGAGGGATTTATGGTTTGGTATCTTGTAAGCTTAATAAGGTAAAGAAGAAACATCACAAAATAAATTTTCGTAACTTGTGAGAACATCCAGTTAAATTTTGCTGGTGCGTCCCTGAACGTTTGCCTTAAACAGAAGCTGTTGGGCTGAAGCTGTATAAGCCCTGTAGTTGTTCCAGGTCTGCAGAAGCAGGAGGAAGGTCAGCTTTGACCATGTCATCATTGCTGGTATGATCAGAAATGGTTTCTGCCTGCGTATTCCTCAATGACAGTTAAGATCATTACAGACATGGTGCTCTGTTGTTAAGTCAAACATGAATTATTATTTTTTTTTATTGAAAAGATATAATCTCTAACCTGTAAAACACGGAACTAATAACAGCTAATCAAGTTGGAAGCAGGTCATGACTAAGTGCTGGGATGAACAAAGAAAATAGTGTTGACGCGTTCTTTATAAATGGATCTCTCGGATAGTCCACATCTCTTTTATAGAGTCCTGGAAACAATACTGAATTTTCCTATATCTGGGGACATAATATGTATTAAACTTTGAGCCCTTAAATGGCAACAATGTGACTTTGACCGGTGGTCAAGGTGAAAGCTGGTATTTAGTTGTGTGAAGAACAGATTATTTTGTCTTTGGTCATCTTAATTAAAGTGATCACCTAAATTTCTCCCTGTATATGTGTTCATACTACCATTTAATTACCTGAAGAAGTTATCTTGCAAATTAGAATTACTGCCAACAATAAATTGATAAAATACAGTAGAAATGCCAAGTGGTCATTTACAAGATTGGAAGTACTTTAATATAACTGGTTGATATTAAGAGCTTTGTTTTACACCATTCTGTCATTCTTAATCAGTACTTCAAGAAAACTGCAAGGGAGATGGAGTCTGACCACCAGTTCTGTGCTCTTCACATGCTCCTGTGCCTTTCTTGCTGCATCCTGTTGGAGCAGGATGGTGCGCAGGTCCCCAGCTGGACAGTCCTGTTCTAGACGTGAGGAAAGCCTTAGGTCTGCACTGGATTTGGAGGCTTGCACTCACGTATGCATAAGCAGCTGCTAGTTCTCAGGTGCTGACATTTCAGTTGCTGACACTGAGATATGTCAAAGGCTTCTGGAGTTCAGATGAAGACTGTTTAGCAGCTCTTGTATAGCATGTCTCAAATCAAATGCCTGCATAGTTAGTCAATCTTGAAATTTTTAGCTTTGGAATTTGAACTGTAGCTCCTCATTGATCCCATGGAAAGTCTCTACAGTTATTTGTGTCACAAATGGAATAGGGGGGGATGTTTGAAGTTTTCTCTTTTGATTCCTGTATCAGTGCTTGTTTCCATTCAGGTGTACCTGCTTTGGTGGCCTGTTTGGCATTTCTTATCTCTCACAAGCAAGACACCCAGTTCTGACCCACAAGTGGTGATAGCAGCCTGGCTTCCTAACACAGCTACTGCCACCAGGTTTTGTTCCTTTGCACGAATGAGTCCAAAAGGACAAGCAGACCTAAACCAGCTGCAAGTAAAATTTCCCAAGGGATTGCCTGCAGGCATAAATGCATCAGTGTTGGGACCAGAGCAGCTGCCTCTGTCCTGTTAGCTAAGGATCTGTTTTGGGGCGGGATAAGGCATCTCAGGACACAGAGCATATGAGGAATGGAATTTGGAGGAGAGTGTTCAGCTGCAGGACAGAATTATGCCTGTATATTCTCTCCCTCTCCCTCCTCTTGAGACTGTTAAACTTCTCCCAAGAACAGCCTGGAATTCTGAACTTCTGTATTTGTTCGTTTAGAAAAAAAAAAGACAGAAATATTTGTCATATGTAGTCTGAAAGTTTTGCCTTTGTCTAAAATTTTGTTTAATAAATAGGACTTCTGGGAGCTTGTGGGTTATTGATTAAAAAAAACCAAAACAAAACAAAAAGCCAGCAAAGGGCTTTCTGGAAAAGGGCGGATTTCTAGACCTAGGCCTGTAGTTCTCCTTTTGCACATAAGTGGATATAATTTTACATGAAGATGTATTTCTGGAAGCAGTTGATGCCATCGCAAATAAGATCCTGGTTGTCTCTGCAAGAAATGATTAGATCTGTAAGTAACAAGTGCATAACAGCTGCATGTTTCAAGGCTCCACTGGAGACTATTTCCAGTAATCCTAAAAGATCAACATGCTTTGATTTGTTTTCAGAACTCTCTTTATCCCAAATTAAAAAAAAAAAAAAATCCTTCAGAGGGGGTATCATTAAATGGGCATTTGTCTATATAACACACCTCTGTGACTACAGTACGTAGGAGTCTCAGTCTTCTAATCTCTTGAAAAAGCTGGAGAACAGGCCTTTAGTATACAGACCTGGACAGGAGGGAAAGTGCTGTCATCTGCTTTTTTGTCTCTTTAAAATACCGAATCCTCTGCCCAGAGATTAGGAGCGAAGGTCTGGCTTTAGTGCCGTAATACCTAATTGAATTATGAGCCTAGGTGTAGTCCTGAGAGAGGACTTAGCACAAATTCTCATACTGATTTTGGCACTTAAATTACCTTTCAACCAATGGCACTTGCTTTAATTTGAGTACCTGGACTGCAGCTACTCTGGGACATATTTTTAAAGGTAATCTGTGTCTAATTCCCATTGATTCCAGCAACATGTCATGGGACAGAAACTGCCAACAAGAAATTAAGAATACAACTGGCAGACAAGGACCTGATGTCTACCACCTACAGGACATACCAAATGTGAGCTCCAGTAGGAAACTGCCATTAGTGAGAATTTCTGTGGCAATCCTTGACTTGAGAGGAGACAGAGTTCAGGAGACTTTTAGGAATGACTTTGGGGAGCAGAATCACAATAGCATTTGATACTCTGGTTTATGCCTGGGCATAAACAGAGCCAGAGTGTAAGAGTTAAATCTTCTCTGAGCGTTGCTGATCATTTGCTAGGGAGGAGAGGGGCCTTTTCTGTCTCCTTGCTTTCTGGCCTGTGTTGGTATGATTTGCTTGCTGGTTTCTTACACTAGGCTGAGCTGACGTGCCATTGCCAGTATGTGATGTGGAAATACAGAGTAGAGTAACTGTTAGATACCTTTTATTAGCCTGGGCTTGTGTGGCATCCTCCTGAGAGTTCAGGGAACCTTATATGCATGTGGGCTACCTTGAGGTACTGAAAGAGCTCAGTCGAGTCACTGGGCTAATCCTGTGCTCTCACCTAGCTAATACACCTTGTTGCACTGACTCTGCTTTGGGAGGTTTAAAATGCGACTGTGGAAAAGAGATGCAAAGATCTGTATGAGGTCTGGAAAACATATCTGGTAGTGCAAGGTAAAGGAGATAATTCTACTTAATATAGGAAGCTGATACCACCATCATGCACACATTCGGTCAGAGGGGCAAGGCAGACACCAAAAACTTCAGCAGAGGAAGATATGACAAAAATATTTGGAGAGTGAAACTTTGGAATAGGAAAGTAAATGTTTCAAATGGGGAAATTACCTACCAAGGCAAGTAGCAGATTGTTGTCTCATGAGGCCTGTAGATGAAGGCCAAACTTTTTCCTCTCTTATGGTTGTGTCTGTAGAAGCTTGGTGTCATCAAATGGTCTGCTGTTTAAAAAATTCAGCCTAGATGAATTAAGTGTCTCCCCTGGCTTTTCAGAGTATGTGAACATTCTGAAGTTCATCACAATTTTCAGGGCTCCTCAAAGTCTAGTTTTCTGGTCAAGTTCTGCATAGCTTTCTAAAAATCTCCTACAGGAACGTGCTCTACTCCCTGAAAGATCAAAAGCATTTTGCAGCGCTTGGCACCCTGCTGACCAGGGGCTTCCTTCTGTACAAAAACACATTAAGTAGAAATGGAAAATTATTGAGGGAATCATACAAAATCGCAGATGCAATAATTATACTCGCTGGTGTCAGAGCACTGTTATAACAAGAAATAATAATGAAACAACATTTACTTTATCCTTTTTCAGGGGCCAATAAAGGATAATGTGACCATATTCAAAAATAATCTTTTTTTAATGTTCCATATTGCCTTCATTAGCATTTTTTTCATTTCTTATTTTATAAACCTTTTAATTGAAAGGGGGGAGCATAAGAAGGACACATTTTGGAGGAACAACAACTAAGAAAAGTTTCCTCCTAAGTATTATCGGTTTGTCGTGGTTTTGGCCGGTTTGGCCAATCAGAACGACAGATGGCCCTCCCCCCCCTCTCTCCTCAGAGAGGAGAGGAAGAGATAAGGAGATTTACGAGTTTAGAAAACGAACTAAACTACTTTAATGAAAATAATAATAAATAAGGAAATAAGAAATAATAAGAAAATTAAAATAAAAGTAGACAATATATAAAAAGCCGTATCCAGCTCCCAGGATGACGATCGCGTCACCAGCAGACACAGGGATAGTCCCAGACTGGAGTCAGCGACGGACAGGAGCTGAATTCTGGAACTAGAGTCAGGAGTGCTCGGATCGCGATCGAAGGCAGACGAACAGACAGGGTCCTCCTCAGACGTCGGCCATTGAAGAAAACGTGAGAGCGAGCCCCCTTGTCCCTTAGCTCTTATACTGAGCGTGATGCAGATGGGATGGAATACCCTGTTGGTCAGTTTTGGGTCACCTGTCCTGTCCGCTCCTCCCTATAGGTGTGACCCCTCTACGCTTCTCCGCATCCAACCCTCTAACGGGACAAACAGTGAAGTTAGCTGACCTTGGTTGTTATAGCAATAAGTATAAGCAAGAGCCTCTGTGCATACCATTCCTTGGTATAATCAGGTCTTATCACTCTGAGAGTGAACAGTTTCTGAACAATATGCTGTTAATTTCAGACTTCAGTCAGTTAGAAGAGGCCCAGCTAAAAAGTAAAATTACAAATCAGAAAATTGGTTCTGTTTTACCTCAAACCAGGACACGGTTCCACTACAATATCAAGAATGCTGCTGCCACTCTTTATTGCAGCGCCTTGGATTAGAGATTTCATTAAAATCTTTTGTTGAAGGTCTTTTCACACAAAGTTTTTCTTTGGAAGTCTCATTTCATCCAATTAACTTTTTCTGTATCTTTGAAGTTTGTCCAAGATCAGTAAGACAGTGACTGCTTCTTCTTGGGAAGCGACATATAGTAGCACAGAAGTCACATAGGGTAATAAAGCGCCTTTTTTTTTTTTTTTTTTTTTTTTTTCACTGGAAAAGAGGTAGTGGGATTTGAGAACCCGTCAGCTTTGGACATCTTTTGCCATTCCTGAGGCTCATTGATTTGAGTGCTGTGGGAAGAGACTAACCACTTCGGAGCTTTTTCGGTGGTCTTTTGCTGTGCACTTGAATTCAGTTACCAGAACTTTGCAGCTATTACTGTGCTTTTATGTATATTCACTCTGTTTTGTGTGTTTGCATTTTTAAGAGGAATGAAAGTATCCTTGTATACAAATTCCTTCGATATAAGGCAGCATCCCGTGGAGAACAGAACTGATAGAAGAGAAGACAAGTCAGTGAGCCAAAGCTCTCCTTGTCTCCCCCAAAGGGCAGACTCCCAAAAGTTAACCTAATTAAGGAGGGCACTTAGGCGATGGGGTTAACAGCTGTTCGGGAGGCAGCTGAGAGCTCCTTTCAGAGCTGAGGTTAGACTTTGGAAATAGTTCCTCGCGGGAGTATACAGGAAACTTGCTGTGCACGTGTGCATGTATGTGCGTAGAATTCAGAACGAAGGGTTTAGATGCAGCAGCACCGACAAGGATGGAAATAGGTCAGTCAGTCGTTAAAGTGCTCTCTACGTGTTCCTTCTCTGTGACAGCTCTGAGTAGCAGTTGGAAGACAGCCTGGGATTTCATTTAGAAGCATGAACCAGAAGAAAAATAAAAAGAGAAAGGAGGGGGTCATTTTGCTTGTTTTGATGCCCACGTGTCCCATTTTCAATTATCCCTCTCATCTACCCTCCCTGGGATGCAGTGAGATGCCTACAAATGAGCCACGAGAGAATTTCAAAGGCTTGGATGCTCCATTCGGAAAACTCGGTGAAAAAAACTATGCACCTATTTGGGTTGTGAAACTTGATTTGAAATTTCTTGAGGACAAAGATTCCCTTGAGGTTTTAGTATTTTGAAAAGCCTGAAGGATTTTGTGTACCTGATTAGGGGATTACTGTCTTCATGTTGTCAGATCTTGCCCTATAGATTCTGGACCTTGCTTAGTAGGTGTAACACCACCTACACTTTAAATATCTTTTTGAACAATGCAAGTTGGGTTAATTTTATTTAGCACTTAGCTATCTAAAAGTTAGTCACCTACTCCACACTGGTGGCTTAGAGCCGTCTGTGGTCAGTGGGGCGTTCCCAGAAAGTGATTTGTATCATCTACTGTAAGTGGGCTAAACTGCCACATGGACAGATTTCTCTAACCCTATTAACGTGCGGGAGTTGAGGGAGGCTGGGGTTAGGGTGAGATTTATCTTGCCTTTCTTAAGCTGTTTAACATGAGTCAGAAAGTCTGTTCTCCAGCTGCCATAAATTTACTGATATCCATGCACACAACTATCAACAGAGTTGTACCACTTTACACTGCCTGTGGATCTGAATTATTTTTATTTATTTATTTATTCCTTTAAAAAAAGTGTAATAGTACCAGATGTTGCTATCACTCACTGGGCTCTAGTTCTGTCTCAGTAACCATACATGAATGGTCAGTCTGATTCCTTATTAGCGCTGAAGTGTTTTCTAAGAACACGAGGATTGCTACAGAAGGCTGAACCAACAGTCTATTTAGTTAAGTATCTTGTTTGTGATGAGCTAGCACCATACGCTGGCATTGATATACTGGTCTCAGTAATGTGTTAAGTATCTGGTGGTTGGTTTTTCTTCTTTCTCTATGGCTTCCTCCTTCCGTCTTTCTTTCTTTTAATTTTGAGATATTTTCAAACACAGCTTTACCCCTTTGTCATATTTTTGCCTGGAAATCCTGTATGTGTTATGATGAAAACTACATCTGTGGTCTGAGTTTGGACGACGCTGTAGAAATAGATCCAGAAGTTAAACTTTGTGATTGCTCCCACTCTCCGTGTGTCATGAAGAGTGACGCAGTAACCTCTGGCCACTCTGAGTCTCTGTCTTCTTGGTACTCTCTGCCTTTTGTGACCAGCTGTGTGCTCAGCTCCTCCTCCTTTCCACCTTTATCCCTTTTATTCTCACCCTGCTTTTCATCACTCCCTTATCTTAGTCTCCTCAGTCCTTAGTTTCTTATTCTGATAACTGATCTACTGCTTTTGTACATCTTCACCACCACCTGCCTGCTTGAATTGTGAATATAACACATTTGCTGCCATTTGTCACAATGCTTTTGCATCATCCCTCTTCCTCCCACATTTGCCCACGACTGTCTAGTCTTACTTAATGTCTACATTCCATTCTGTCCAGGGCTGGCTACTACTCTGTGTAGTACTCCCTTAAGTTTAAAAGTTTCTCCTCTTTTCAAAATTTCTTGTCATCTGCTCCAATATTAAAGCAAGCTGGGGGGAAAGTGGGGAAAGCTGTGGGGACGCAGTGGGGAAAGAAGCAAACAGGGCTAAAGAGATTTTTGTGATGTCCGGCTGTCTCAAAATGTCCCTTTCTTGCAACGGAGGATTAACGAAAGGCAAATGCCCCTTCTTTGCAGGAGGACTTTGGTGTTTTCCAGTGGTTTGTGTTTGGTTTTTTCATTCTGGGCAAACTGTGAACCAGGTTAATGATCCTAGTTTGCTGGGTGGTATAGCCAGAGAGATGGCTGCAGAGCATGTTTTTTGCCAGTGTGGAGAATGCTGGTGTGTTGGCAAATTGAAGTCCTGACTTATAATTCAAGGGGTGGTGGTAGGTCAGAAGAGCTATGAACACAAATTTGGAGAGAGACTTTTTTTGTTTGAGAATTGTTGCGATTATTGTGCTGATTGCCTCAGGTAAGCCACCTTTCAGTTTTCAGTGATACGCTTGTGTATTGTTCATTACTGGGAAGCAGTTTTTGAATATTTCTGAAGGAGAAAAAAGTTGATAATTGGCCTTTTTCTGCTTTGCATCTATCTCTGAACCTCCATCTGATAGTCATCTTGTCAAAACTGCCAAGAGAAGTAAAAAGGAAAGAGCCTTTTTAGCCCAAATAATATATTTTAAGCTTTCCAGTTAAGCTTGAATATTGCATTCTCAGGAGCGGGGAGGAATCTGTAGTGCTTTGGTCAAGCAGAGCTCTTTGGGTTTATTCATTTCCCCCTCCCCGAAACTGGAAAAATATCAACACTAATTTGGTTTTAACTTGGCTGAAGTTGCCCATCCCAGTCTAGAGCAAGTTGCTTATTGATATCTGAAGATAATTTTGCTAACCTGACATATTTAGCTGTCCTGTGTCCATTTAGTGGATGTCATTTGCTGTTTCCTCCTGCCTCGATAATTCCCTATGAGAAAACAAGAGTAAATTTGAAACTGGGGTTCTCTTCAGATAAATAAGGCTTATTGAGGTACCTCAAATCCTTATACCAGTATCTTGGATCTTAAACATTCAATTGAAATTCTGGTGAGGATATGTGGGTTTTCCACACATTACATATGGCTGAAGGTCTGCCTGGACTTTCCCTGGGAATGACCTTGTTCGGAACAGTGGTATTTCCTTTCCTGGCTGTAACCCAGAAGCATGGAAGGATGCATGCAGTTAAAATTAACCAAATATTTTCCTGCTTCTTCGAGGGAGGGAGGTGATTTATTTACTTTTTGCAGAGTCCTGATTTCTATTTATGACTCTGTCAGACAAGTCCGGAATGATCTTGCATGATTCACTCAATCCCCTTCTGCTTCTCGGTCTTCTTAGTTGCAAAGTGAGACTAATACTATGCACCTGCCTCACTGAAGCATCGGAGGATATTTCATTAATGCCTGTGAAATGCTCCAAGAACCTCAGTGAAAAACAAACCACAGATATCTGAATTTTAGGGGCTTTGATTTAGCTTTTGAAGTAAGAAGTCTTTGGTTCTGGAAACAAAGCAAGCTGTAGAATTGCAAATGTCTAAATGCAAAATCTCCAGCCCTAATTAGAGGTTATATGGAATTGTTCGTAGTTTGACCTGAACTTCACTCTATTAATGTTGGATACCTAGGAATAAACCAAATAACCGTGTCACGCCGTGAAACAGTCTATCTGTTTAATAAGGTGTTGCATTCCTGTGACCTCAGGGGAACGCAACACACCAGTAAACCTGAAACTGAAGCGCAGATGTCTATGAGGGTGGGGAAAACAGAGAGAGCAGGCTGCTGGAGATGATTACAGTAGCCAGAATGGTGAGGATGCCATGCATTTATGCTTTCTACCTGACTGGATTTAATGCAAGATGAATTCCTCTTCGGATAATCTGGACTTTTCTAGATGCATTTAAATTCTTTTTTTCTTTTTTCCCCCCTCTCTTTCCTACAGAAAAACATTTCTTCTGATTTTGTTATGTGTAGTTTGTTAGAACATGTTATTTTTGCCTCTGGCACTAACATATGGATTTTCCATTTGTGTGACAAACAAGATAGCAGTTTACTTAGGAATTTTTGTTCCACCTGTTGCTTAAGATCCCCAGCTTTAAATCTCACTCTTTAGATGGAATTGTTTTCAGGCATCTACTGCGACACTTGATGATGTTACAAAAAATCTAAAAATTCAGCATGTGAGCTGCATAATTTCAAGTGGCTGTCCAGATATCAGATCTTTCTTTCCTGTGGATTTTTCTATCACCTTGCATTGTGCTAAACAATAATACTAATCCATTCAATCACCTTGAATATTTTGCTAATCTGTACTTATCCCGTGAAGCTATCTTCAGTATTTAGGTAGGAAATGCAAGCTGAGACCAGGGAAATACAAAGTGATTGTGATGTTCTTTTTCTTTTGAAGGAAGCATTTGATGTCATCTCTCTTAAGTGCACATGCTTTCCAATTTGGTCTCATGTTGCTGATAATCATGGACTTTTTCTGTGCACGGCTTTTGTTTAGGAGCCATTACAAAGCAATCTCATGAATCTTGCTTTCTTTCCTGTGTGGCAGTAGCATTAGCATGTTTCTTTCTTTGCCGTGTGTCAATGACATTAGCATATTATTTTTGTATTTAACCTGCTTTGTTGGGGTATTCCACTCAGAATATTGTGTGGTGTTTTATCCTATGGGTTTTATGGGGTTTACTATTATGTTATGTATCTTGGTTTGTGTATCTTCCATTCCATTATTATCATATGTTCAGAAAATGGATGGAATAAATGGAAGAAGGCACCTGTGTACTTCATTTGAACAAAACATAGGTTTGTATAAGAAGTTAGTCAGAAACAATGTAGGAACATGGCCTAATTTTTAAAAGGATATTTTGAAAAAAAAAAAAAAAAGCGTTATCTTTCTCCACCTGGATTTTCATCTTCCTTCTCATCATTTCTAATCCTGTTGCCAAAACTGTTTTCTCAACTTTAAAATCTTTCTGGAATTAAATGGCTTCTGGATCTTGACAATGCAACATTTTGATGCATGTGTTTGTCACATCCTGATTAGATTGGTATAACTCCTGCTCTCTCAGGTCCCTCTCAAAACTCAATTCATAAACCAGAGTTTCATACAAGATGCTACCACTAGGGTGATGAAACAGAGAAATTCAATCATACCACGCATAGGTTATCCATTTTCCAGAGGCTGATGGGAGAGATTGGATTTCAGAGCTCTTCTGGGCTGTTTTGTTTTGGTTTTTTCTTTGCTGCTGTTCTTGTCTTCTGGGCTTCAATAAATTTTCTTTTAAAGTGGAGAAAGTCATTTTCATCTTGTCTTTTCCTGACCATGAAACTACTCTTTCCATGCGCTTCCATTACAGGTGAGACACTTAATTTTGTACGCTTCAATCTCTTTCAAACACATGCATGGTCAAGGTGACCCATTTCTCTACTGTCAAAGTTTGTTTTATTTTATTAATTCTGCCCTGTGAGTTTCAACAGGGATACCACAATATTCTTGGCAGGCATTCAGGTCAAGCCAATGTAGAGGAACGGTTTGATTTTGAAGGTAGTGAGTTGCTCTTTTCTCTACGTGTTTCCATTAATCCCATTTCATGACCCTTACAGATAAGTCACCTTCCATTTTTTTGTCAGGAGGCAAGAATAAGAATCAGCTTCTGAATACTCAAAGGTGGGAGCACTAACTACCAAAATCAAAGTAGTAAATAAGTCCACAGTGGAAGCTGCACCATTCTGATCCTAGTCTTAGCTCGAACAAACCAGGTATCAGGACTGTTGAATAATTTTCTGTCTTGCCTGACAAATATTGAAGTACTTCTCAGGGCAGAGTATAGCTGAAGGGACTGATTCTTGAACCCCATTATGAAAATTATGTTGTTGGATGACTTGGGAAAGCAAAGACTGGTTCTTTGCCTCATCATATCAGGAGCAGTGGGTTTAGAGGCTTATGGGTGTAGACTGAACTAGTGGTACTCATTTTTGTCAGCAATGTTTCGAGACAGCCTTACCACGGGAGACACCGCAGGTGCTAAAGCAGTGAGCAACAATCTACAGAGTTAATCATTGCTTTTACTACTGTGGAAAACAGCAAGCTAATGGGTAAATCAGCTGGGAAGACGAACTTTCGTTGTTTGTCCATTTACAGCTCAAATAAATGTCTACAAGAACCTGTAACAGAAGCAAGCCATCTCCCTAATCACTTCATAATCACTACAAGATTGCTGCACTGTCTGGCAACTAAATGGTGTAGAAATGGGACCCCATCTCAGATGAATATTTTGAGTTTTAGTCCCGTGTCAGCTTGGATATGGGCACAGGATGAATTTATGAAAAATAGAAGAGAGGAAAATATAAAATTCAAATAGAATTCGCAGGCTCATAAAGAGACTTAGCTCAGTGGGAGTTCTTTAGAAGCTATTTCTGTGGCTTTCTCTAGAAAGTTATTAGACTGTTCTTATTTTTCCAAAATCTGTCCACCTATTCCAAATTTTAGCCGAGATTTTAAAAGGTCTTCTTTGTTAAGGAGAAAGCAACATTTGACAGAGCTGGCTTTTTTTTTGACAATCTGGGGGGTAGCAGTGTATGAAAAGAATCGTTGTTGCAGCCTCAGTGAATGAATCAGGCAAGCTTTATCTTTGCTTCTAACTTTCCCAAGGCTTTAAACAGTTTTTGAAATGTTCTCTTTGCTCCAGGCTTCCTAGTTCTCAGTCTCCCTGTGTATCTAGAGGACACTGTCAATATCCCCCTCCCACCTCTATATTCTGAGGATGAATTGTTTCATGTTTGTTTATGCTAAGCCATGAAAGCTTGAAATTGAAATCTGTTTGCTCCTCCACTTCCCACTCATATATGTTCTCATTCATTGTACATTTTTGCTATAGGATTTTATCTCAAGGGTGCTGAACTGTGTGAGGCTGCAAATATGCGTAAAGAAAAATAAGTCATTCCATGAGCCTGTGAAGTCTGCTGTCCCACAGCTGGGTTCTCTGGTGTTCTCTGGTATGGGAAGCAACTGAAACTTTCCCTATATTTGTGACTTTCATCAAATTATAGGAAAAAGAGATTAATGTAGACCTCTGGAGGTCTTCAGTCCAAGTCCCTTCTCAAAGCAGGACTAACTTCAGTGTTACATTAGTTTCTTAGGGCTTTTTAAAGTCAAGTTTTGAAAATCTCCATGGATTAAAAAGTCATAATGTGGGAGGGTGTTTTCCCATGTGGATTCTCTGTTGCCTAATAAAGATTGACTTCATTATATAATCTTTTCAGTGGAGCCGTCCATAGGATCTCCCTGTTTCTCTTCTGCCTAGCTGCCTATATTCATAGAACTCATAGGAACTGAAAACCTTTGAAGTTATTGTCAAATTTGATTGAAGTTCTCCAGTTGACCCAAAAGTTGCTGAAATGTAACACAGGCACAAACAGCATGACCTAATCGGCCTTGTTTCCTTTAACTAAAAGGAGACAAGTAAAATGGTAAATCTTTCCCCTCCAGTGCTATACGACAGGATTTAGGGCGTTATGTGCTGCAATCTCTAAATTCCTCTCTGATTTCAGCTGGACATGGTAGAGCTTGACCCTCTTAAAGTAACAGCCTTGGTTGAATGAGTGCAGCATTCTCCTGTGTGGAGTCTGAATCCTGGGACAGGAGGAAGTGATTTCTAGTGGCAGGCATATCTGCTGGAATCTCTTTCAAGCAAAAAGCAAAAAACTCAAAAAAATTCCTCTCAAACTTCCGATTTCTCTGGCATCTGTACATTGCTGACTCTCTGGTGGGACCGTTTCTCATGGCAGTGCCAGGTCATCCATTTAGAGGTGCACAGGGAGCCAGATGAAGACCAGAGCTGAGGCCTGTCTGAATTTACAAAAGGGCTTTAAGTCCACCCCCCCGACACTAAGCCTGACCTTTTCCCCTTATGCATATATACACACACGCATTTAAATGTTCACGTAAAACTCTTTACCATTATGTCTTTTTCTATGAAACTGAGTAAAAATTAGTCAGTGGGTTTAAAAGTTAGACGGGGTACAGGTAGAGAAGGACAGACAGGCAAAACCACACTTTTGTGCATGCTCAGTATGGTTATTCACATCTTTTTTTTTTCTTAAGAAAGCAGACTGGAAAGTAGCACCTCTGTTGCTCTAGAGCAGACGTGCTGAGGGAATGGAACCCTCAGGACAACCAGCATGGAAAAGCAAAAGTTATTGAATGTCGCAGCATGCACAAGCACATGAGCATTTGTACTTTTTTAACATGAGACGATCTTGCACTGAATTTCCTTCCACTGCCCTGGCATCTCTCATTTCACACGTAATGTGCTTAAGAGGACATCTCAACAGAGGATGACATAGGTTGACTCTTGCGCTTGTGGTCCAGACAGTGTCAGGCGTAAGAATTTCTCAGAGGTGCTACTGGAGTGAGTGTAATTTTCCCTATAAAACTTGGCTAAAGTAATATTGGGCTTGTGCTCTGCCTATTCACTTTACTTTTTGAGCAACAGTGGGCGAGGTTGCCAGTGAACCAAAATATGGTTGAGCTCTTCTGTTTCAATTTGCTTACATGATTTTAATGTACCTGTGTATCTTACTGCTTTAATATTCACCAGTAATTTCTGACTGAAAAATAACGTGGACCATAATGCCAGAGAGATAGACTGAAGGGTGCACTCTTGTCTTTGAGGGTCTCGGCCTTCTACAGACAAGTTTGAAAGTGAAGTATGTAAGGGTGAGAAGAGATGGATAAAGCCAAGTCCAGTGCCATTGGATTTCACATTGGATCATGTCTCAAAGGACTACCTAAGAAAATAAGACCAGTTCTGCGTGGCAGGCTTAATTCAAGTAACTGGACTGACGAGAAATCTTTCATTCATGAATATTTAGGCAACACAGGTGTGGTTTTGATTAAAAAGCTCAATGTATAGGGTCAGAGAAGAAGGATGCTAAGATCAGCTTCCACTTCCAGCTTTCCTGGTCTGCCTGTATAACGGTTACCTGAAGATTTATCTTGGCATGGTATTTCATCCTCACCTCCTTTCTTCAGCTGTTGCATGTTTTCAGTAATTGTTGCATTCTTCTATGTGTCACAGAAAAGGGTATAACAATAAAATTTTCTACTAACTAGTAGACAAAAATTGCTTTTCTGACCATTTTTCCCCCAAAGTGCCTATTTTTGAGGGATAATAACAGAAAAAAAAAGCAAATCCCTGAAGATTTAAATTTTTCAGATTTAACATTCTCATCAGGATTCTCAAACTAATCTCTCATTGTACCATTATTCATTGCAATGAGATGTTTCAGTGCTCCGGAATCAAAATGTGTAGTTTCAGCTTGGCTTGGTATCAAATCACATTCTGCTGGTGCGTTGCAGTGATTGATAGAAGTTACACTTTGAGTGCTTTACATTCCCATTCTTCTGCATTGGACAAGCATCCGTATCAGACAACTGACCCATATCTCATGTGATGGCACCGAATCCCCTTGTACGTTGTTTTGAGTTAGTAAGAGGAGATGTCATGGAGTATTATGAGAAATATATCTTCACCAGGTAGCTTGCCTTCTAATGCATATAGCATGCTTAACTGATGGGATTGGAGGAAAATATAAAGCCTAGGTGATCTGAGGAAGAAATTGGTAATGGGACAGAGACCACCACGCTGTCAAATAGTTCCTCCTTCTCTGTGTTGTTTGGGCTGAGGCAATACCACACAGAGAAGCTCAGATGGTAAAACTCTGCCCCTTAAATTAACAAGTGATTGGAAAAGATCTGAGCCTGATTTAACTCCCTTTGAAAGCATCTGGGCTTTTCGCTGATTGCAATCAGAGACAGATCAGGGCTTTATAGCTTGCCTGCCATCTTCTGAAATGTTATGTGACAAACAAGACACTGGTATTATTTCTGTTATGAAATGTTTGTTATTTTATCATAGCAGTCATTATGGGAAGAACATTTGCATCACGCTCAGAGTTTCTAGTGGACTTTCCAAAGATGAAATGGTCTGTTTTTTTGGTCTGTGTATTTTGTTTGGGTTTTGTATTTTTTTTTAACTGACTTGGCCCCATTGTCCCTTTGCTAATACAGACTAGTCAGCTGTCAAGTACTAAAACAATCTAATAGAATAAGGTTAATCTTCTGTCTTTAATTAGACAGCAATATGTAACACACCTAGTGGGCCAGATGACCTTGAAAATTAAAGTGAGAACAGAGACACATTTGAAAGGAAAAAATCTTTAGTTACAGGGCATTCGGGGTAGAAGGAACAAGAGGAAATATTCCCTGATATAACAAAACCACCTCACACGATCCACCTTCTCCACTCAAAGCCTCAGACATTTTCTTTTATAAAATGGACTGGGATATCTTATCGATCCTACAGGCATTTCAGAAGCGTCTGTTAAGTGTGAAGTAGTGCGATCTTGTTGGAAGCGAACCTCACCAAAATCCAGGGTGTGTCAGGAAAAACTTTCTATGATTCCATAAATCACTTAATCTCCATCTGGAGAGCCTAATATATCCCCATCACTGTATTTCCTCTCAAAACACCATGGAAGGTCAATAATATAATTGTTTTTACAAGAGAAGAACTGAGGCATTGCAATTTTTCCCTGGGTTGCAGAAGAGGCTTTAACAGTCTCATGTTGTCACCCTACATGAACCACTGGGTCATTTTCCCCTCTCCTGTAATATTATGAGACCTGGGGTTTTGTTCAGGACTTTCCATACAATTGTAAATTTTTCACTTAGTAGTGGTAAAGGGACTTTGTGTTGGAGTGCCTGGATAATGGACATAACTCTGGCTCCAACTTTTTATGAGAATTACATGTGCTAACTGATGAAGAGGGAGTAGGTTGCTCACAGGCAATGTGTATGGGTTCAGTAACGTGGTGCAGAGACATTAAAAGAGGACTTCTCTCCCACCAACCCAAAATAGATGGGCACTTAGGTACCCAACAAGTCATTTGCAAGACTATGCAGGAATACAATCAATATTCTGGCTGTGTATGGAAGTGAGAAACACCTCAGTGTGTTAGAGCCTGTTAGCAAACATAGTTATAAAAGGAAGGCAGCAGTCGTGCTCTCTGGTGCTGGGCAGTTAAACCTTGCTAGTTAGCATTCAGCCAGCAGTTTGCCGGTCCTCTGTTGCTTTTCTGTTTGCCGTCTCATCAGAATAGCACACACTTTCTTGACAGTTGTATCGAGTCAAACCCTCGCTTCAAGATATCAAAGAGGAAAAGATCTTTGTGATGATGGAGATGGATGACTTCTGGCTGAGTTTTGGCAATGACCTATCAAGAATGTGTGTGCAGCATCACTGCCTTTGCATAAGTGATGTTCCGGATGCAAATAATCTGGTAGCCTGTAATGTAGTGGGGTAATCATTTCAACCTATTCAAGAGAGAAAGCCAAGACCAGGTACAACGCTAATGCCACCATGTATTAGAGCAGGTGCTCAGACACAGTTGAAAGCAGCAGTATCAGGATCCCAAACCAAGCAAAATGGCTGAATTAAGGTAGAACTGAAAAATATGCCAAACCCATTCATGATCCAGTAAGGCCTTACCATTTTATAGTAACCTTCGACTGTCCTAATTCCACAAACTTGGATGTTTCTAATATTCTATCCACTTACACTGCCATTTTGGGATCAGATTTGGAGAAGCCTTGAGTACAGCCATCTTCAGTTCAATCAGAGGAAGTTAGATGCCGAACATGTAGCCTGCTGTATAAATTTAGGTTCTCTTAAACAAAAATCCTGTCCTTGGCCTCTCAGATATGGTGGCCCAAATTAGCGGGTGTCTCTTATGTAAGTCACTTTTTGTCCCAATTGCTTTTTTATGAGTTCGGGACAATGTTGTCCCCTCTTGTACCAGTGCTGTTGGGAAAATTAGTCCATCAGTATTTATAAAGCAGTTGTCTCCTGCAGTGCTAAGCACTTTAGAAAAGCCATGAAGAACTGAATAGCTCTGTCCTCAGAGCAGGCTTTGAGTAGCGAGCAGTAAGCAGGAGCCTAGGGCTGCATATTGAACAATAAGGAAAAGCCAAAATATTGAATAATCCGCTCATTAATGAACAGCGTTGATCCTGTGTACAGAAGAAAGCAAGAGCCCTGTGGAAAAACACTCTGTGCTCCTGTAGTTAAAGGCTGTGTCATAATAATGACAGACACAGGGCTGAATGGAGGTTGTACGTATCTGTGCGGCAGTGGCATATTCAAACTTTTGAGAGTTCAACTTTGTGACATTAAGGTTGGCTCCTTTGACTGCAGCTTTCTGTGTGTAATAGGCTTGATAGTAAAAGCTGAACCATCTTTTCGGGGTGCTTGTATAATGCCGGTCTACAGGGAACATGCCACTCCTTCCTCTTGCCTGAAGGTGAGTAGGTTAAGCAAGACTGCCAAGCATCATCTGCCAAGAAGTACATGAAATATATGTTGTAATGTGGAGAAATGTCATTCTGTGGCAGCTGGAGTGTTCACTAATAATTGTGAGGTGTGTTGCGTATCAGATTAGTTGCATAGACTGAGGAGGGGCAGAAGTGGGAACAAAAGTAAAATTCAAGATGACCTGTTTCTCCGGAAACACTTATGTATATATTAGCTGTTTTCTATGAACCACTGTGACGAGTTTACTTTATCTTCACCCAAACTGCCAAAGGGGACTAAAGCCAGAAACGTAGAACGACAAAGAAATACAAATAGTTTAAAGAAGGTTTGCCTGTCTAAAGGGAAAGGTTTGTAAGGAGGCAGGATTAGGGCATTGTGTGGAAGTGTCAGGCAGACAGGGCAGGAGGGCCTGGGGGAGCTTGACCTGTTGACGGCACTCACGGAGGTGGGAGTCCAGTAAATTGAGCACTTGTGAAGTCAAAAATCCCTTTCTCAGTGGTTTACAGCTTGTGATCCATGAGTTGCAGGTGGTTTTTGGACTACATCAGAAAAGACAATTCGTATAATACTGCATTATGGTCTGTGTACGTGAAATTTCTGAAGGGTCAGTGACTGCAGTGGAAATTTTTTGGGATCCAAAAGTTGGAAAAAACCCCACTGTCTGCTGTGTTCCTCTCATTAAGTCAATGATATGTTTGGTTTTGAAAAGGCCAAACAATGAATCAGGCTTTAAAATGGAAGAACTGTAGGTGTTCTCAGTGACTTAGTTAAAGCATCTCGGCGCGCAAGATTGATGTGCCAGTGTGACTCAGCGTGCAGCTGGGAGTGGGAGTCCCGAGAACACCTTCCAGGGGCAGGACAGACAAGACCTGCGCCTGCAGAGCAGTGATTTGGAGAGATCCACGTGTGGGGCCAGACATGTGCTTCCTATGGGAGAACTTTGCTAAACTGTCAGTTGCCTCCCAGGGGATGTGCTGGAAACCCTGCCCCTTGAAAAACTGAAAATTGGACTGGGCACCATGCAGGAAAATATGGGGGCGGGGGATGAGTCCTATCCTAGCCACAGGGATGAGCTATGCTAGTGATAGGATCTTACTGTCTTACATCCCAGGCAGACTCACAGGGTATGATTCGTCTCTCTGCGGGATGGGCTTTTATTTCCAACATTCTGTTTCATGCCCAGGAATCCTTCTGGCATTACTGAGGACCCGGGGTGTGCAAAGAGAGTTAAATACTAGAATTGAGATATATCCTGAAGATCAGAGAAGGGACTCTGCCCGTGTCAGGTGGGGATGCGTGTTCTCCTTGGTGCGTGTGCCTGTAACACCTATTACCAGCTCTGAGAAACGCATGTGTTCATCAGAAGGAGAAAATATCCCTTTGTGTTTATTCTTATTTAACATTGTTTACACAGAAAATGGAGAAACACATCTTTAACCGTCATGTACTATTTAAAATTATGTCAGTACACCATGCAGCGCTCATTCTGTAAACATCTACTCCACCATGTGGTCTCTGGGAGCTAATGCTGTTCTGCTCTGTATGGCCACTTGTGTTCTGCCTGGAGCACGCTGCAGTGGTTATGTTAAATAGCCTTTGTGAAGGTTTCCAGAGCTCTAAATTAAAAATGCAGAAAGCTGGGGAGAGGGGGGGAGTGGGGAGGGGGGTTCTCTGTAGCTGGAGTGTTAGGATGTCTTGCTACCTAATTGCCTTAGAACATGTGGGCTTGAATGACTCCTCTTTAATGAATAATAGGCAAATGCATAAGCACCCAAACGGTGAAATTCACACTAATGAAGACTCTGACTTCAACGGCAGGTGTAAAGTTGATTTGTAAAATGTTGTGAATATATCAGGTTTAAAATGATATACTTATTAAAAGAAGCAAGTCTTCCATGTGTTCCCCTTGTATTCACTCTCTCATCCTGCACACCTACTCTTCCTGCGCGATATTGCAGGCTGCAGTCTCACAGCAGTTTCTTGCTATAACTCTTGCTTCGAAGAAGTGCAACAATAGAGACCAATTACCCTCTGTCTCCACTCTTATTGCAATAAGCCTGAGGAAAAAAAAAAGCGAGTGCGCCCCCTCCCCCCACTACCTTTTCAATTTCAAATCCTAACCCTGTTGGTATTGCCATTTGTGGATTTGAACTCCCTGGCTTTGTGTGCGGCATTATCTGGAGATTCACCTGGTACTGATCCAATGAACCAACGCAACCTTACAAAGCTGAAGGGAAGAGTGTAGAGTTCTCTTTGTAATAAATCATATGCCATGAAAAAGGATTTCTTTAACTCCTTTCCTCCATTATTCCCCATATCTCACCTTGTGGAAATGGGTCTGTTAGTGAGAGACTTAGACTCACATAGGAGGAAAAACGAACAGGGGAGGGAGAACTGAAATGAAAGGAAGGCAGAGTTCCTGGAGGTTTCTGTAACCTGGGGACTCCAGAAAGAAGAGGCACAACCTGAAAGAATAGGAAGCAGCCCTAAAAATAAACCCAGCATAGCCTATGGTACTAAACCTTCCACAGTTCTAGAATTGGACAAGGATGTTTTCATTAAATCATTAAAACCAGCGGTGAGTTAAGCCCCCAGAGTCAAGGAGGTTCTGTCCAGATAATTGCCCAGCAAGCTGAATGCTGGTCTGAACATCTTTGGTTTTACAGAGTTGAGCTGGTAACCTCTTGAGATCTGGCTGTCTCCCAAGTAGGGAGGGATGAATACTGCAAAATGTTTCAGTTTCCATTTCAATTTTGAAACTCATTTGCTTTGACTGAATTTGCACTGTGTTTATGTAAATTTATAAACACTGTAATAAATTTATCTACTTACAGAAAACAGAAATTTTAGAAAAAGGCTGGAGAACATTTGTGAAACGCAAATTCTAATTCAACAAGTATAATCACAGAACCTGATTTAAATGTACATTCAGTCACAATGCAGAAACATAGTATGTGGTCTGTATATCTAGCAAACCTTAAAAAGCATAATCCATAATTCAAACAATTGTTAACAGCTAAAATATTTTAAATTACATCCATGTCATTTTTTGTGGCAGCAATGACTATGTGACACACAACCCAGGTTTTCACAATATGAATGAAGACCACAACCAGATAATAGTAATTTGCTACTTTGCTTGTTATAGAAAGGTCACCTACTTCTGATCACACTTTTTTCTAACCTATAAGAATCTGTGCCAGCATTCATTCTTATCTGACTCCGTGTCAATATTACCTGCCATATTTATAAAGATATTCATGGGCATGGCCATTAAACCTCATGGAATGGGCTGTTCTCCAATGCCCTTACTCTGGAAACGTTCACCTGCTCCAGCCCTCACTAATTTTTAAGATGCTTTTGTCTTCCCTTGCACTTCTTGGAGTCTAATATCTCCTGTTTTGCTCTCCTCCATATTCCCTTTCGAAGATCATCCTTAAATAATACTTTGATATAATTTAGGGGGTTTTCCCCTTTTTAATTTTGTACTGAACACGTTAGTTTATTTACTGCACAAAATAAACCTAATCTATATAGGACAGATTTGGAGGCCCTTTCTAAATCTGGGGAACATTTATAGTCACATGAGGAACCATACTGGAGCTAATGACAACACTTGCACTCTGTGTAAGAGAGCTGGTCTCAAATATTGAAAGATCCTGTATTATAATGGAAGACAGTTGTTTCCCATTGTAGAGCTGCTGTTTCCAGAGTATGCATATGTTTCTCCTTTGCCTACCCAGTGCTTGAAGCAGCAGGTAAACAGTTAAACAATGGAAGCAGCAAGCAATGTGTACTAGAAATGAGCTGGTTTAAGATTGGTACGGGGAATTAAAAAGCAGTGCAAGATGCAATTTTTAAGTTATCCTGTTCAAGTTCTTGGATTGAAGGTATTAGCCACAAGGGAGATCACATCATCTGGGAGCAAGAGAATATAATGAATGCAGGATCTGTAATAGGCATGGGGGGGACTCTTACCATATGTTTTGGTCATGTACTGATATACGTGAGCTTTGGGAGACAGTTCTACATGTAATAGAGTCAATAATCAAATCTGAAGTACCAAGGAACACAACTTGATGTTTCCTTAGAGAAACCACAAGTTTGCAACAGATGAATAAAGAGAGTATGTGGTAGATACAAATTTGTCTTTAGGCAAAAAGGAAGGAAAAAAGACTTAAAAACAGGGGGGGGAAAAGAAAATTTTACACTGTTCCCAAACTGGAAAGAAACAGTAATGCCTACATCAGAAATTCAATTAATTGTTGTTACATTGATAAAGATGTGATACACCACATCAAAGACTAGGAAAATGATATTTGGAAATTAATTTGGGTTCCTATTAAATAGAGCTCAGAGGAGCTTCCCAAATGAATAACTTGTTTGTCAAGTATTTCTTCCTTCTGTTTATAAAGTCTTCTCAAGAAAAGACAACTATTTTCAACTGTTCTTGTTGCTTGAAATGAACTATGAGATTCATCACTAACCAGACATTCATGGCAAATTCAAATATTGCAAATTGCAATGCCTTAGTATCTTACAGAAATTAGATATTGCTTACTTCTGCTCCCCATAGGGATGGCTTATATAAAGTTATCTAAAAAGTCTCAAACACCAAATTTAATACTGACAATCCGCATTTGAATTAAAAATTTGCTTTTGGTGCTCTGTACCTTGGCCACTTCAATATGCTTTGGAGATGAACATAATGGAATCAAAATACACTTGTTTTCTGTAGTGTTATTAGTTTTGAATATTCTTAAAAAAAAAATGTAAATGTGACACATTAACCATATAAGGGGATATGATTTCAGGTTCTGATCTCTCAAGAAAGCTACCCTGTAGGGTGAGCATGCTGTTTTCTTGGGAACTGTGCCAAAATACAGAAAAACTCATGATGATCACCACAGTTTCTGCTTTTGTTAAGTGAAAAACTCATTCCTGTGATTCTGCTCTTATACCGGTTTTATCCCAGTGTAATTCCACCTATGTCTGTGAAAGTGCTTCTGATTTTATATTAATGTCTGTGAGTTCAAAAGAAGATAGGATTTAGTAGAACTGAGTGGAGAAAGTTTGCGTGAAGACAAAAAAAAAAAAAGCAGAGAGAGAAATCTTATATAATCTGGTTTGCTTCATAGTGGGATGGAGACAACTTTCAGAGTTGTCTGTGGAATTGTGGCTGTTGGAGTGTCCAGAGAAGATCTAGACAAGCAGACAAGTGACCATCAAGACAAGGGGGTGGCTTTCTTCCCCACAGCGAGCCGTCCGGCTCGTCTGTACACCAAATCAGCAGTGATGGAGTTGCAGAGCTGGCAGTTGGGTGTTTGAACTCCCAGACAGCCTGGTGGTTGGGTTGTCAAGGAGCCAAGGAACACGGCAGCTCCTGCCTGTTTAACTTCCCATAAGAATTCCCAGAAGAGGAATGTCCCCTTAACTTTGTATTTTTTGGTTCATAGGAAAATATTCATTCATCATTTTTGGAAATGAATTTAATCCTCTGGTTTCGTCCCCTCACTTTTCTTAGCATTCCACCTCTCTGTCTTATTTTCTATTTGGGCTTGATGTATGCAATCGTTTGTTTCAGCTGTTAGAGAAGTGAGGCATTTTCCTTTCTTTTTGCTAATTAAACTTATGGTTTTTGGTCATCAGATTCTTAGAATCTTTGTCAAAGGATAGCGCTACTGGAGTAAATCTCTATTGTTTGCATGGGTGTGTTTAAAAGATTAAGGCTGAACAGACATTCTCATAATAGATCAGGGATCAATGAAAGCTCTTCTTTTCTCAAGAAGCTTTAAGGCTTAGCAGTGTGGTTGGTTTTATTTTTTTTTGGTTATTTGTTTTAAATATAGAGGAAGTTCCATCTCAGCCTGGGCTTTTATTATTTGTGTGGTCTTTCATAAAATTCCTGAGCAAGATCTACCCGAAGTCCATTGGTCCCAACCTCAGCTTGAGACTTTTCTTCCTTCTCATAAAAGTGGCCGCAGATTGTGTAGGTGATACCTGCAGTAGGCAAGGGACACAATTTCCCCCTCCCATTTGTACCACTTCTAGCTTTTTTAATTTCTTCTGTGTTCACGCTAACAACAGCCTATTGAGTTTCAATGGGACTTCACATAGAATGGGATATTACTCTTTGGGTCTGGGAGCAGCAGAATCAAACTCAAGCCAGCGTACTGAGAGCGCTGTGAGTCAGGGCAGGGAGGAGAAGCCAAGGTGGCATACATGCTTCAAAGCCCACAAGATTTGGTGGCCAATAAGCGTTTTAGCTTAGTGTCTTGGTTGGCTAACTTTTGTGTAGGCAATTGCAGGAGGGGAAGAGACTGAGGCCCTAGCTTAGTGGAACAATTACATTCATACTTTAAATCCCTTAAGCACATACTTAATGGCCATTGATTACAATGCTCTTAACAGCTTTGCTGAGTCAAGGCCTGACCGAGGGCAATGTAAAGGCCTGGTGATGCTGTTTATGAATCACCCTCATAGCTATAGACCCCCCAGCTAGAGATGGAAGAGAAGGGAACCTTGAAGGCCAAACAGGGTCTTCCAGTGCCAGCGTGGCAAGCTGGCAAAAGGCAAAGGATGGAGCATGGGCATATGTGTTGTGGAGGGGAAGAAGGCTGAATGAGCAAAGTTCAGTTGACACTCTGCTCTTCACGTTATTTCTAAAAGTGGCTGTTGCTGCAGGCTTTCCTCATCCTCGGGAGAATTTGCTTTGGTTTTTCTCCATGAGAATAACTTGTTTAAATACATCAGCTGAAGAATATAGCCCTAATTCTGCAGTTGAAGCCAGAAGAGGCTGCAGCCAATATATGTCCTTTGTGTGTATTTTTTTTTTGTGTGTGTGCAGGTGCTCCCTGATGGGGTTTGATTTAAACCGGCACTGGGCAAATCCATCTCCCTGGGCTCATCCCACACTGCACGGAGTGAAACAGCTCATCATTGA
This sequence comes from Dromas ardeola, assembly GCA_013398915.1. Classification (NCBI taxonomy): domain Eukaryota; kingdom Metazoa; phylum Chordata; class Aves; order Charadriiformes; family Dromadidae; genus Dromas; species Dromas ardeola. Next base: position 372,631 of record VYZM01017772.1, read on the forward strand.
GATGTACAACAATCCGGTGAGTGGGGAAAGGTGATGTCGGAACAGCCGCTTGCTGAGGTACCAACTCTCTCCTGCTGCAGGGTTGTGCGAGATGCCAGTAACTCTGATGTGTCTTAACGTAGTGTCAAACCAAAATAAGAGAGAAGTAAGCAAACACCACTCCCACTGCAAGCAATCAGGGAACATTTGTGTCTTTTGTCACAGGAAGCATCAGAGTGGAGAGAGCAAGTGAAACGAAGTTCAGCTCGGATTAAATATGGAATAATTCTGAAAGCAGGGCCTAAATTCAATCGAGCTGCTCCCGTGATGTCCTGAGCTGGATTCAAAACAGCAGGCCACCCAAATTGAATTACTGAATGGCATTGATGTTTAATCCAGAGCTCCGGCAGGGGTTGCTATGTAGCGTGCAGAACAGGAGGGGGATAATATCTGCAAATATTATATAAACACACACGCACACACTCATGCTCACTCAGAGAAGCAGAGGTGTTCTTGAAGGTGAAGTCTTAGCTAATCAGAGGAGATGGATTGCAGAGAATATGGAGAAGAGGAGTGGGAGGGAGGCAGACAGCTATTGAATGTTTGACATCAAAGCGCAGAAGGATTATTGAACGTGGCACCTAAAAAAACCTGCTGAACAAAGATGGAGATGGGTAGGAAAAAATCACTGCCAAAAAAATAAGAAGAGATTTTTATAGATGATTTTTTTTCTGTATGGAATTCCTGGTATTTGTCCTTTCTTTTTTGCTTCCCATTATGGAGATGGCATTTGGATCTCTAATTCCATGAAGTTTTGTTAATATTTTTTTTTAATTATTTTTTTTTATTTCTGTTAGTGTGAAAAAGAACCTGGTTTGCCTTGCTAATAAAGATGATTCTTACCCCTGGCTACATCATGTGTAGGATAAGAGCTCCTTTAATATAACTCCTGGTTCTCCCAATACATCTTAACGGGACTTGTCATCTTCCAGCTAGTAGTAATATGAAGGGATTTTAGGTACAAGGGAGATAGGTTAACAGATAAGGTCCTTACATATGGACTGGAATGCAATTGCATGGAAAATATTTTCTTAGCCTGCTAATTGTTTGACACAGAATTTGTCTTTATTCTCTTTGTGCAGCACCTAGCATTATGCCTGTGACCAAGGCTCCTAAGTCTTGCTGCATTAGAGTCATAAAGATGGAAAGTAAAGAAAGGCACTTTACAGCCAGCCTGATCTTTCCTCTGTCTCCTACACCAAATAGCAAGACAATTTTCCTTGTAGATGATGGAGAGAACATGCAGGCTTTTTTGTTTGAGAAGAAAGGGTTTTTTCCAAGAATAAAGAGGTCCTTAAACATTACAAGAAGGTTGGATGTAGGGAAATTCTTCTAGCTAGTAAAGCAACAAATCCTGATGTTATTAAAAATCACTGTCATTAAAAAAATAGTTATTCTTGGAGGTGTGTGGGGGGAATTCTTCTCAGCTTTGTCCCATTCCTGGGAAACTTTGAAAACTCTGGTAGTTTCCAGCTGCCCTATTTGTGAAGAATGAATTTATTTGCTGTGGTGGCTAAAATGAAAAATCAAAAGAAATGTTTGGTCAGAATTGGTCTGAAATGGAAACCTTTTTTTTTCCTCCACCTCTCCCCAGTGATCAACCTGAGATGAACCAGTTCCAGTTCATTTCCTTCTGAGGGAAAGAAAGCGGGCCTTTCAAATACAAGTGCAACATTTCATTTTCAAGGTTATTTAATTTTTTTAAAAATACTGTTTAGGAGCTTTTTTTTTTGTTTTGGATTAAACTACCAGCAAAGTTCAGGTGGCTCTTCGGAGTTTCATTTCTCAGTGCATTAGCTACTCACCAAAAACACTTCTTGTCTAGTTTTATCATCCCCTAGTCAATACCAGCCTTTCTGACGGTTTTAGAGACCCTCAGCAGTACAGTGCAGTATAAGGGATTATTGTTTTTTTCAGGCAATACCAGATTCTTAGTCCCTCTGATCCAAGTAATATTTGTACAAACAGACCATATCCAAAGTGCTGGGACAAAAGGGGAAAACATACCAGCTGCCTCAGAGAGAGGGCATGGGATTGTATGCGTGCCTCCTGCTTTAGCGATGACTGGTTTTATTACAATAAAAAAAATATAAAAATAAGATAAAATATTAAGAGATTTAAAAAGCCCCACCCCACCCCTCCCCTCCTGACAGAGTGCTAGAATAAAAACCTGCTTTGAATCACTTCAGGCTGCTACAGATTTTAAATACTGTCCAGGTGCAGAATCACAGAATGGTTCGGGTTGGAAGGGACCTTAGAGATCATCCAGTTCCAACCCCCTGCCATGGGCAGGGACACCTCCCACTAGACCAGGCTGCTCCAAGCCCCATCCAGCCTGGCCTTGAACACTTCCAGAGATGGGGCATCCACAGCTTCCCTGGGCAACCTGTTCCAGTGCCTCACCACCCTTACAGTAAAGAATTTCTTCCTGATACCTATTCTAAATCTACCCTCCTTTAGTTTGAGGCCGTTACCCCGTGTCCTATCATTATAGTCCCAAGAGCGTAACTTTTGGATGAGTAGCACATGATAGATGGGTGGCTGCAAGCATACGTGAACCACTTGCAGGGGGGCTGTTGTCAAACTGAGACGGGTCAGGGATTAGACATTTGAACATGTTTGTCCTGCCACCCTCTCCTCACCTGAAGCCTCCCCACACTGAGGAACATGAAACAAAATAAAATGCAACGTAAGGTTCCCCACAAAATAATGTAATAAAAAATAATCTTCCTCCCTCCCATTCTAGCCAAGATCTGCCGTGAGGAGCTGCCCACAAAAGATTGGATTGTTTAAAGCAGAGGAAGTTCAGTTTCATGTTGCTATTGCGGAATGGCTCAGCGCAGGCCTTCTAGATGTATTCATTCCCTTAAATCATTTAAGGAAAATTAGCTGCCATAAGAGCATAAAACCACATTTTAAATATTGCTGTAGCGGAGAATTTTTCTTCTGCTGCTGCAGTATGGAAGATAAGCTGTTTCCTTTGAAAAAAGTTCATTCTGGAGGGGGGAGGATGACTGACACAGAAATAAATGAAGTGGGTATGAGGCGCACACACACAATGCCATAGCTACAGTGACTCCAGCGCTGAGTGGTCCAAGGCTAAGTGTTTACTGTAGCTACTGTATAAAAATAAACCAAAGCACCTGTGGTTCTCTGTTCTTCTGGGGTTTACAAAGTGTTCTTGTTTTTAAAGTGTTTCAAATTCCGTAATGACTGTATCATCTTTAGGAGGGAGTGGATGGGTCAAGAAATCAGAGAACGATAGGAAGCTTTTGATCTCCATGTCACTGATTTCGAAACAGTCACTCATGATGGTAAGTCACTGTCATTGTGCTGGCCTGTGTGAAGTGAGGGGTTATTCTCAGCTGTTTCTAGTGGTGTCAGTCTTGCAGATAAGACTGAAGTGACAGACTTGCTCTTCTAGATCATGTGTTCTCGGCTGAGGATATTTCTGTTCTTAGAATACCTTTCTCTGCCCATATGCCAGACATCACCACCTTCCCATCTCTCCACCAGACGATACATGTAGATGGTTCCCCTGTCCATGCTGGAGCAGGTTAGAGGAATTATCTCAGAAAATGAATGTATTGTTTAAGCCAGCTCAACTGACTTTTGTCTGAAGTACGTCAAAGGATGTTCATATGAGCTGTTCCAACAGCTGAACTGCGAGGCCAGCAAGTTCTGTTTGGGCATGATAACACACTTCATGTAGAGAGCTCTTTGGAGAATGAATGTCTAGGTAAGGAGTCTAATAAAGCATATATGCACAGCTAGATTTAAACACATGAACAATTTGAATGAATTCAGCAGCGTTCCTTGTTTGCTTGCAGTTAAGCAGGTGCTTAAATGTTTTGGACTGGGGATCAAGTGCTCAGCACTAGCAAGCTCAGGATACGGATGCTCTATGGAGATCAAAACAGTCCTTATCTGTGGGATAACACGAAGCCCCAGAGACAGAGAGAGCAGTAAAATGGCTTGATTGTGAACAGGTTTTATGTGGCCATCCAGCACTTTTCCCGGCAAGAAAATGCGCTCTTTAAAACGGGTTTAATGAGTGAACTTATGTAGCGTGTTCAGTGTCAGCTCAGTTCCCTTGAGTATGTGCATTGTGATATGGTCTTTAATCATAGGGGCTCATGTTATTCTCTCAGCTAGACCCCTGCTTCACTGAGTTCTCCAAATGGAAAACTTTCACATAATAAGCAGCTATTCAGTGTTTTGTTTTAGCTTCAGTGTTCATTGTGCAGCCCTGTCCTGTATTTACTGTGCGCTATTCAGATCCTGCTCTGAGGATAGAATTGTTAATGTCCTCATGGGCTTTTTTGTTTTGCTCATTGCTATACCCTGGGAGCATTTCAGAAGCGTTAATTATTTTTGGGGGGACCCCTGTGAGAGACAAATACATTATCCTTATGTGGATAGGAAACAGAGGCAGAGACAGTTACGACCAGAAGTACCTACTCATTTGAGATAGATAATTTAGGATGCTTGGGATCAGATTTGTTTCATGTCATTCACTAAGGCTTGGTAAGTTCACTGTCTTCTTTCTACCCCTTCCTTCTCTGGAGAAGATTGGGGTAGACTATTTCTGTCATTTTAAGTTCTTAGGACCTAGAAGACAAGGAAAAGACAGTGAGTGACTGCTTGGGAAGAATCTCTTTCAAGTGATTTGCCCCCCTCAAGTGAAAACGTAGAGATGGGATGCAGTGCTCCCAGGCATTCTCATTGCAACACTGTATTTTGTCTTCATGCATCCATCTTTCTTCTATTCTGGCTGTTTTCCACTTCCTGTTATCATTGAAGCTGGAGTCCTACATGCAAATGATTCCTACATTAGACACTTTTCACCTTGTGCCCTCAGTGAGCTGGAGATCTGACTAAAAAGAAAACAAAAACACACCCACATGGGGCCTGCTTGTTAATTATCATCTCCTTTGTCATTCACACATATACCAAATTCTTAAATTTTTTCTGCATAGGCAACTTTTCTGTTTCCATTACTGACTTTGGAGTGCTTGACATTGCAGCCTTTACATACTTTTAATACTATCATGGGTGAAAGTTTTCATTGATTCAAAGCAAAACATCCTGCTGAAATGAGGCCCCGGCGTGCTGAAATCTGAGTCATCTGCTGGGCCGGAACCTTTAGATGCACCACGTAGACATCTGTCACAAGAGCTGATGAATTAACTGATAGAGGATGGCAATCTGCTATTGCTGTGGACTGGTGTGAGGGAGGGAGAGAGACACTTTGCCTGTGGGCTTTATGGGTATCTGCTGACAACAGAATTAATAAGAAAGGATGAGTAAACATAATACTGCAGGCAATGGAAGAGGGGGGTATATATTTAAGGCTGAATGACACCTTTTATGTTTTTGAGAAGGTTTTTTGAGATCTCATGTGCAGGCTTAAACTTGAACAAAAGTATATGATTCTGATCTCCCTGTCTCTGCGGAGGCCTTGTTTTCATTCCAGGTAGGCTTGGGTGTGCAAACAGTACGACTACAGATGAATTAACATTTGTGTGATAAGTCAATGTAACTCTGAATTCTTTGGCAGATGACTACATTCCTCTCCATAGAGAGACAATATCTACTTTCTTCCAAACATACTGAACATACACTCTTCTGGTTCTGTGTTATCATCTATCTCTAGACCCTTCTTTAGAGGCAGATGGATGTCCTTTACTTGGGCTGGCTCCCCTCTCTACATCGTGCACCTTTACTACTGCAGGAAGATGGTAGAGATAGCTTGGCCTCAGGAAAAGGCCTGAGCTGATCTCCGAGTTCCAGCTTGTTGCTTTCTCTGCTGATAAACCCAGATACTAGAAAGCAGGTGAGGTTGAACGTTGAGTGGAATGTGAAGCAGGTTAGTGTAGACAGTTGAAGGGAAACACATTCTCTCCTTGACAATCTGTAACTCGTTAAGTGCTTTCTCTAAGTTTTCCCATCATCATTGCCAAAGAGTAAAGGCTCAGCCCTCCCCTGTGCTCACAGACTTTCTTTTCACCTTCTGTTTCCCCCATTCTGGTACTGTGCTCTGTTCATCCCTGTCAGGAGATTACACATGTTCTTACCACTCCAGACTGTGTCTTATCTCTTTCAAAGATTCAGTTCAGGAGTTAATGCTTGATGTAGGCCCTTAGTCTCTGCCCTTCTGCATAATGCTCTGATGGACTGGTGTTGTCAGCCACTGTTTAGACTGGCGACGGTCAATGCTGATGTTCAACCTACTTCTTTTCTAGGCCATCAGTAGCAGCATCTAGAGCATACTACCAAGGACAATAATTTTAACTGTGCAGGAGCCATGTTCGGAGTGTGACGTTGTGGGAGTGCTCCCTGTGCTACACATCCAACCCCCAGCTTTCTTCATTATCCTGAACTTTTGCAGTGGTGGGAATCAGGATCTTTTTTTCTAGTGTCCCTGGTTATAAAGACAGTGCCATACTTTGAGGGAAGCATTCTGGTTCCATGGAAAACTAGGTCACAAAATGAAGACTTAGAAACCTGAAAGTGGTGTTTTACAGCTTGCTACTATCCCTTGTCGCAGGATTGCTTTGGTGACCTCTCATCCTCTCTGCCTTTGACAGTGCTACCTTCTTCACCAGACAACTCCACATTTAGAAAAATGCAGCTGGTCTCTGAGATGGAAGTACTTTGCTGGAGCGTAACATAAATTTTATTTTTGTCAGTCCTGCAAATTGTGTCAATCTTGGAGGCTCTACTTCCACTCATCTTGTGAAATGATGTTATTAGTATTACCATCAATGTGATACCGGATAGTTGACAAATAAAGTGTAATAACAGATTTTGCAAAGGTTTCACATCAAAGTTGTACACTTAGGCTTCTTATACTATAAACCCACAAGTAGTATTATCTAATGTAACATTTGAATGACTGGAAGAAATTGTTTTCTGTTCAAAAATTCTTCTTTTCCCTCATCATCTCCCCTGCTCCTGTTATAAATTGGAGCAGCAAAGTGGAATATATTTCACTGGAAAATTATAAGCTGATTCTAATTCCAGCTGAAACCAGTTTGGATGTTAATAAATGTTTGGAAATGCTGTGGGTTGGGGTTTGGTATTGCTCAGAAATCACTCAGCCAAACAATTCAGCTGAGGTCTGCATCATCTGGTATATGGAGTCATAACAGATTAACATAGGGTAATGAGATCTGTGGCATAACACGCTACCTGGCTCCATTTTGCTGTTAACAGAGCTCTTAGACTTCCTTCACCAGCTAAACAACACAATAGTAATGAATAATCATTGTTAACACAATATTGAATTTTAACAGCCTACTAGGAAGTGATGTTCAGATAGTTCCTCAGATATCCTGGGTTGTCATTTCTACCTGATGGTTTTGACTCAGACATCAAAACAGCTATCATCAGGCATCATTTTTTGCCAATAATTCTCAGCCTAATATAGTGCATGTTATTCCGAGTTCTTCTCAGGCAAAATGGCCAACATGCTGCCTCTTATTTCTCTCCTCCTGTAATTAGAAGAGATATTACCTCTTCTTATGCAGTATGTGTTCAACTGTGATAACCCCGTGGCTGCTTTCTGTGGTAATGTTTGTGTTTGTGCCAGTTTGTTGACATTGCAGAGATTCCCTGTACCACTTCTAACTTGCGAGTCCCCATTGACTGAAGTGTAACATTTTAGCATTGCAAATGTCATTTTTAGTTCTCTGTTGATCAAAACGGTACCAAGGGCAACCTTTGTTTCACTGGTGCCAAGGTGCAATTCGACAATGCTACGTACAGATCAGTGTCTGATTCTGTAGCTTTCGCTAGTAGGTGCTTAGGATTTTGACTCTATTTCCCACCTTACTATTGGGCTAGCACAGTAAAAGCTACTAATGCTATAGCTAACGTTATACTTCATATAGACTGCCTAAAAGTATTCCCATTAAACTTTTCCCATTGTTAAATATGAATACATTGGGTGTCTGCTGACATAAATAAATGTGATGTGCATGATCAGTTTGTTAGCTGTGGTATTTTCTGATAAGCAATCTCATGAGAGTGGGACTAAATGTTGAGAAGAATTCCTCGGTTTCTTTCACTCAGTTTTAACAAATCTACTTCCACTTTGTTTTGGAGTAAACATTCTTTCTTGATCTACTAATATGTTCTATATTTCTGCTAGGTAAAGTAGCTTCTGATCTTACCATTTTCCTTCCCACGATCCTTTAAACACACATAATATTATGAGAAACTTGCTAACAGCAGAGTATGTTTGGCACTAGAATAGATTATATACAGGAGATGCTGAATCTTTACCACCGAAGGGTTTTATGACAGGTATTTACTGGGAAAGGTTTAGACAGAGTTAATTCCCTTTTGAGGCAATCAAATAGACTCAATAACCTCCACAGATTCCCTTCGCATCCCCAGTTATCTATGGTCTTTGCCCCTTCTCTTTGATTTGTTTTCAACATGTAAACTGCCTACATGTATATCTTCATGTATATTAATGTATATATAAAATTGGATATATAGTTTCTCTGGTAATCAGGATTTTAGGAATCTGACGCTGTTAGATGAAGTCCCACCTGGAACCGTGAACTCCTTCTTAAAGCGATAGCCATGGAAAGGGAGTGCTGTTCAGGCCACCCTCTGCTAATAGCCTTATTTTTTGCAAGGGCTCTGGGAATTACAAGCCACGTTTCATCCAAACTAGACAGGCTTTTTGGTTGGTTTTGTTTTGATCACACTGACATGTTCATAATCTAGCTCTGAATGATATTACACTATTTTTGTCAAATACTCTAGACTCTCCAGGGAATGTGTCTACAGCTACCAAATTTCTCTCTGTTTGTACTCAAAGTGCTAATCATATCACTATAGTAGTAACCTCTGACACAGGTTGTGGTTTCTTCAGTTGGTTGGCTTTTTTTTCTGCCCCCATTTAGTAATATTTGTATCTAGAATAGGATCAGTTTCTGCTAAAGTTCATCTCCCAAAGAAGAATGAAACATTTTAATCCAAGAGATTAAAGCCAAAATCTCCTTTGTTTCAACACAATGATAGTCAGTTTTTTGTTTGTACCTCAGCTGCTGTTCTCCATTACACACAAACACCTGCTTGAAGCACTGTAGACAAATCAGTGTGTGGTTCACTATTATATATCTAGGTAAGTACCCCTTTAATTAACTCTTCCAGTTTCTCAAATGTATTAATATTTGTATCCTGTGACTTGGGGTATCTGTGCAGCAGCATTTGCAGATTGCTGCTCTAAACATCTAAATCAGGCACACGTTTGTTTCTTTTCTGTAGTTTGCCATTCTAAGAAATCTTTGTACTGCTGTTTTTTGTTTGGGGCAGACACGTTAGTTATGACCTCCACTTTGCAGTGATCTACTGTACACCTTATCTTTTCTTCCAGGTGTTTTATTGCTATTACATGGAACTTGCATTGTTGCTTTCTTAGTTTTAGCTCAGCAGCTCTATCTCTTTCCACAGCTCTTTAGGGCCTTTAGTCAAACTCCTCTCTCATACCTTGGATCAAAATATTATCCATCAAAGCTTTAGTATCCTCTCTGCCATCAAAACATGGTTGTATTTTCCTGGGACATGCCTAGGGGGCTGAACACAACTCAAATATCTCTCTGAGGAAATAGTGTCTCCTAAAATAGTTTTTTGAAGATGTACAGCCATGTTCTCTGTTTTTCTAGGGGCATCTGCCAGCACCCTGCTGATGAATCAGAGCCATCTCTTCAAAGAATTTACCCCTTGTCAATGGAGGAAAATATTCCCTTTATATAATACACACTTTTTTTTTTTCTTGGTCTGAATGTACAAGAGAGGTTCAGTATGGATTCTTTTCTTGCTTTCTTGCATCTTCTTTATGCATCTACTTTCTGTGATTCTTACAGCTGTGATATTATCAAATTCCTCGTTTACTATCTGCACTGGGGAGAGAGGCTTTTTTTTAAATAATTTAAGTAGCATTAATCAGGGAGTGGCAGACTTGTTCAGTGCTGTGTTGAGAGTCTTGGAGTCTGGGAGACATGCTTAAGCTCCTCCTCATTAATTCTGGTTTCATGTTTCTCCTCCCCTTCTCTGTTTCTGCAGTGAGACACAGGGTTTGAGATACATTTTATTTTTTTTACCTACTTGTGAAAAATTCCGCCTTTGCTTCTGCTTCTCCCCCAAGTGCTTCTATAAACTGGGTCAGAGTCAAGGTCACTGACAAGTCTGCTTCAGTCACTGGTTGCATTTGAACTGATGGGCACTGAAGAGAATGAGCTCCTGAGCGATACAGCAGTCAATTCCAGCTGGCTCTTGCCAGAGCTTCTTAGAGATGGGGCTTCTCACAGAACGCAAGTGGAAATGCCTGGAATGAGCTGATCCATTTTATTTTTCCTGCTTCAGACAGCATTGGGAACATGCCCTTTGTTCATGTAGTTCAATTTTCCGCCTGGGATTGCATTTGCCTTTTAAGACGCGGGGGCAAAGTCACTGCCAGGGCTTTTTTATTTAATACAAAAGAGCTCTTAGTATTCAAAAATGATTTACAGACAGCTGGCCAAGTGTTTGACCTAACTATGTCTGTTCATGCTATTCTACTGGTGCAAGATGGCTGTAATAGAGGCTTACCCAGCCCGTGGACAATTAGCCCAATGTATGCAATGAAGATGGGTAAAGTGAAATGTTGATTTTAAATGAGGATATTGACATAATAGCATCTCAATCAGTGAGGACTGGAATAGCAGTGTAAAATTACTCACGAATAGCAGAGGAAACCAAGCCAGTGGGGGAGTGACATTATAGTTAAAAAAAACCCTCAGAAGCAAAAAAGGAAAAAGAAAAAAAAAAAAGAACAAGGGACAGAATCATATCAACAAGTACTGAACAACCTCACAATCTCTATGCATTAAAATTTCATGCCAAAACGGGGTGGTAACAGTAAGCATCTTCATAATGGCATGCTCAGACTGACCAAAGAAGCAATGAGGCCCCAAAGAATGTAATGGCGGGGACTGGTTAAGTGTCGTGATCAAATGTGATGTAGAAACTGCATTTATACACTTTAAAAATGACATCTTCTTGAAGCAAGAAACCAGAGAGCCCAAAAGAGAAGACTAGATGTTTTTATTTATCCCCGAGCAAGGATTAAGTCTTGATTGAAGATGTAACTGTCAAAGAATCATTCTGTAATAATAAATATAAACGTGCTCAAATTCATCATTCCTGGTGGAGTACAAAAGCCAAGATGTCCTTAGATCAGTGCACACTTCTGAAAGGGGACCAACATAAAATGGAAAGAAAACTAAAAGCAGTAGCTAAAAGGGCAAGTCAGAACAAAATAACACTTTCAGGTGACATGGCAGCTATATAAAATCACCATTGTAGGAATGCATTTTTGCAGCTTTACCATTAGAGAGTAAGCGTATTACCCCTATTTGAAAAACTCCGCAACTTTATAAAAGGTCACATGAGAAGTTAGCAAAGGGGATTATTAGACTGAAGAAGGCCATTAGCATTAAAAGGACACCCTTTGAAGTCTTGCCCAAATGAACTAAGGAAAAAAACCCGGTACACCCTGGCAAGTTAAATGCAAAACCATAATAATAGAGGACAAAAACAATTTTGAAGAATAACTTGCTAAAGGCATAAAAACTAATAATAAAAACTTTTTCAAACACATCAGAGGCAAGAAGCCTGCCTGAAGGTCTATAAGGTTGATAGATGATCAAGATGTAAAAGAAGTGCTCAAGGAAAATAAGGTCTTTGCAGAAAAGCTAAATGAATTATTTGCTTTGGTATTCATTGTGAGGAGCCTAGAGGGAATTCCTAAATTAGAGCCACTCTTTATAAGGGACAAGCCAGATAACATGGATAACAGTGGTTTAATGGTATGTATCATTTTGGGAAAGGAATTTGTACCTCATACATCTGCTAGCCTTTTTTGGATGAATTGACAAACATGAAGATAAAGACAATCCACTACCTGTTGCATATTTTGAATTTCTGAAAAGCTTTGGTGAAGATGCTAACCAAATTATTTTTTACAGAAATTAAGAATTCAAGTTTTCATTGGAAATGTCATCGAATCCTTCCTTAGGATTAAAGACAAATGAACTTAAAAGCAATTTTTCACATCAGCTGGAAGTTACATGTGCAGATTGCTTGGGATTACTCAAAATATTCATAAATTATTCAGAAAAAGAATTAATGGATTTTTCTGATGGTATACAATTCTTTGATACAGTTAAAGTTGCCACACAGAAGATCTTATGATACTGAGGGATAAAGTAGCAGATGAAGTCCAGTGTCAATAAATGCAAAGACACTTGTGTGTCTTTGTGATGACGAGGGAGGGAAGTCATGTCAAAGAAGCAGACAATAAAAAGTCTGGCGCCAGTCCGTAACTTGGGAAAGAAGCTGGTGAAACAACTTTCAAAATACCCTGGGCCCAAGAAGGAAAAGACCGTCTTAGATTCGTCACTATGGTACTTCATATGTTTACCTGTGTCTTGGGAGAAGTGTACGATTCTGACACCCTTATCTCAGAAGCAACTGAATAAGGACTTTTTAGAGAAGACGACAAGGAGTTTGAAATTATTTGTGTATGACAGAAGTTTATATAGCGTAGGCCCTTCAGCTTGGAAGAGATATTTGAGGAGGGATCAATTAGTATTAAAAAAAAAAAAAAGTCTAATATATGAAAGTTATCAAAAACAGAAACAAGTGGTAAACTCTCAAAGGTTATTAATGCTGTCCCCAGAGTTGGGAGATCTAGAAGCTGACAAAAATAGGGATGCTATTACTTGGGGAAGCATTGTTCATATTTGTGTTTTTGCTTGCATTGTTTTCTGAAACATCCTGTGCTGGCCGCACCCAGGGATCTCTGCATGGCTGCTCTTATATGAGTTCCTGCATGACAAAGGACACAGCTCCTGCTACAGCCTTATGACAGTCTCTTGAACTATTCCCAGAATGAAGTGGAAGGGGGTGGCCGTACAACGACTGGATTGGCACTATCAGTTTCTTATGGACAAACAATAGTTGTTTTTCTGCCTAAAAGAAAGCTCTCTTCTTCCCTTCTGATTATCCCGTGTACCTCTGCGTTCCTGGTGCTTGAGGCTACCTGAACCTTGGTGGAGTTCGTATGCAGTGCCATACAGTACCACTAAATTGCCAAAAACAGATGTGAAACTGTATTTTTAATGGGAAGAGGAAAGCCTGGAAACCTTACGATTTCCCTAGATAAAAGAGAATTATCCTCAGTGGAGGCCATTATATTGTCTTTGTGACAATACACACAGGTATAGGCTAGGTCCCTTGATTTCTTGACGTATCTCATTCCAAAATAGTAACCCCAAATAATCCTGTAGATAGGATTCTCCACTGTTTATTTTCATCTTGTGCCTGTTTTACTGTGTCATCCAGACTCTGGGCCCGAGAACAGGAATCCTGTGAGAAAAACACAGCAGCTGCCTAACAGCTTAAAGAAAGGTATAGTAGCTAATGGATCCAATGGGGATATTTTAGGCAGATAGGCTTTAGTTACCGAGTGGATGACTGGAGATGAACAAATAATACTGTTGCTCTTTTGAAAAGTGTAATAGATATCCTTTATGATTTCAAGTTGCCGGGATCTTTGACTTTTTAAAACTTCACCCTATGAGAATTATAATGAAGCAGAGCTGCTGCCCGAGTTACTGTTTTTCTTAAACCTGAAAAACTGCACTTTTAGACTCGTAGGCATCAAAAATAGCTTAATGCCGGTAGCATTGCTAGCTGGATTTTGCAGGCAGCAACCCTGCAGTTTTGCATATGTTTTCTTGATCTAGAGCCCAGTTTAAGCTGCTGAATGGGGTCTGTGTCTATAATGTTCCGTAAGTGCTATTATGCAAAGAAATTGCTTATTTGAATCATTAATCAGTCTCTGGATGGCTGCAAGTTCTTATATTTCATGGCTGGTTTTCATGATGTATGTGACCTATTCATAGTTGTTGCTCAAGCTGCACTGGAATAAGACTTAGTTCCTGTTCTTGTTAAAGCTTTTCTGCTGACTACCTTCACTAGTATGTGCTTAGCAACTGTCCAAACCCAGAGGACCACTATATGCAAAACTCTGCTGGAAAGACAAGAAAGCTATATTAGTAGCTTAACTCTTTCCAGTCGGAGTTAACATGGTAGATCGTTGTTTCCTATATGGATGTGTTCGGTCATTTTTTCAGAATCTGATTGCTTTGTGAAAAATCCATTTAAAATTAATGTATTAGCAGGAGTTTAATTTTCTTCTTGTCAGGAGGCACATTGTGATGTTGGAGTTTTACAGCATCAAAGTTAGCAATAGTTCCCATCTTATAGGTATTTTGAAAGTTTCTACGTGCTGTCTTCTGCAGTTCTGACACCAGTGGATCAATAGGTTTTTAAAACCAGACAGGAATCACCGTGATAATCTAGTCTGACTTACAAAGTACTAAATATCATCCATCATGGTTTTCCTAAATGGGCATCAAAGTCTGAGCTTCCTCAACTTCTGGTGGCTTAGCTGTTAGAGAGAATGACTGATCTAAAACAGCTTAGAGGGTTTATCTCACAAGAGCATCTGGAATATCAAATTTTTCTCCAAATATCTTCAAAACCCCATCCCTGTGCTGGTAAGGTTTTTAAGCTCATGTTTGGGGGTGTCCCCCCCCCCCCTTTTTTTTCCCCCATTTTTTAAAATGAATTATTTTCTTTTCTCTTCAGTATATCTACCTTCTGGGAACTGATATATAAGAAACTGCAATGTGAAGCAGGATTACCAACCTGGGTCGCTTTGATGGCCTGAGCTGCAGAATCCGAACGTACTTCATGCGATAAGTCCACCTGAGCGTGCAGAAAGCCAGGGGTACTCCAACACGTGAGCTGCCCACAATGCTGATAATTATTTCACTATTTCTTAAAACAGCGTAAGAGGAATAGGAAGGTTCACATCATGTTAGGAAAAATTTCTTCACATAAAGGTTTATCAAGGGTTGGAACAGGCTGCCCAGGGAAGTGGTTGAGTGGCCATCTCTGGAGATATTTAAAAGATGTGTAGATGTGGTGCTGAGGGACATGGTTTAGTGGTGGACTTGGCAGTGCTAGGTTAACGGTTGGACTTGATGATCTTAAAGGTCTCTTCCAAGCAGAGCAATTCTATGATTATCAGGACTGGTAACTCGTGGTTCACACAAATGTATGTCTCAGGGAACGAGGGGGTTGCCTGAGCATGAACAGAAAAATCTAAGTTAAGAGGAACGCACACCATACAGCATTTGCAGCAGGCAGGCAGAAGTGAACGATGCACTTAATATTGCTCAAAAGGGGGCTCTGCAAAATAATTTGCATACAAAGTTTGTAAAGAGAGTACAGCTTTGTTCCTTCCTTCATCCATGGCATTTTGGTCTGGATTACCCTTTTGTGTTGACGTACAGAATTTGATGGGGTTTTTTGGTGGTTGTGATGCTTTTTCTCGATAACACTGCAGAAAATGTAGTGCTAGTATTATGATTTTATTGTGTTAAATAGGTTGTTGTTTTAAATGTTTTTATTTATGGACAGTCCTCTACAAGATCATTTTCTAATTGTGAGAATATCTTGCATTTAGGTTTGAATTTTCAAAAGCACCTTCTGAAATAGGATCCTGTCCTCTCATTATATCTTAAATACGAAGTTCCAAAGTTGAAATGCAAGTTAGTAATCAGTTTATGCCCTACTGAAATGTACTCATCTCTGGAAAAGACCCCATCAGCGGAGCACTATTTGAAGGCTCTTCACTTAGATGTGCATCAAGAAAAATCGTTTTCTGTCCCGAGTTCAGTTAATCTATTGTTTTGTATTTTTGAAAATAAACTGCCTTCATCTTAGTATTGGTCTTCTGCTAGGGAATTTGTGGTATTTTATGACTTCCCCCAAAAAGGGTACTCACTGTAGAATTAAATCTCAGCAGGAGTAGATTTAATCCTCCCTGATGACTTGTAGTCTATGGAAACATTATTGCCTGTGCTCGGTTGGTGAGTCTGCCCTTCAGGAGCTGGATGTTCTCCTCTTGCTGCAGTTAACTCATGCAATAGAGACAGCTTTTTATTCTGTTTATGTCCCTTGATAATGGCTGTATTGATCTGGCCTGATGTAAGCAAAGGTTCACAGTTCGCCAAATGTTGCTAAGGGTACCAGACTATTACTGCCACCAGCAGACGCATTCCATCATCCCTCAGCCTCGGTGTGTGAAAGCCAGAGCGGCAGGATGCCACATGTTGGTGACTCAGGAATATGGCATGTGTCGGTATCTGGCATATGTCAGACCTGGATGCTTCTAAAATTAGAAAGAGTACATTTTTTGTCATGTTTGTTTTGTCTGCCAAGCAATGCAGGAACATTTAAAGGTTAGCTTAATTTTCAGTTGTTTGGAAATGAAAGCCACAATGATAATTCTGTGCAAGAATTTTTTTTTTTAATAAGTTGAGGATTCCTTTTGTTTAAAAAAAATATAAAAGTTACTGGAACTGACCTGAGCCAGGAGTGAGAAGAGTGAGGAAGGTGGGCTGTTGTCCAGCCTGATGTCTCTAGGCAAATGACTTAATTATCTCCTTGCTTTCTCAGTTCAACAAGGAATTTTCACTAGAATATAAAAGCTAACAGAAAAGGTTTTGAGCCTAAATTCTTACTTGCGGCAACTCAAAGCAGAGCTGTAGAAGTGAGAACTGCTGAATCTCGTAATACTGCTTGGGGGATTTGGCTCTTTGTTTAGAAAACAATTTAAATCTGTTTACCTGATTTTCCTAGCACAAAATCCCTGTTGTCCTTTGAAATAAGAAGTATTCTAGCTCTGCAGTGATGAATATGTCTCATCATGACCGAATAATTTGATGGGGTTTAGACCATTTTTAAAAGCAAGATGCCTGAGACTATAGTTGGGAAGGGGTGGTGGTGACAGAACGGGACTAGCTATTCGATTATGAGGTTGTTTTTTTTCCAGAGTCCCAGGTGGAGGAGAGATTAGCTGATTTAAAGGGCAAACTGTTTTCATTTTTTTTCTTCTCCTTGAGAGCCGGAAAATGCTGATTGTTTGATCCCATCTCATCCTGGTTCTAGTCTGTTAATTCCAAAGATCATTCTCCAAGTGGCACGGTTACTTTCTAACAAGATTAGAGGGAGAGAGGCAGTGAACTGCTCAGTTGCTCCCTAGAGACCCTTGGAAAGTGTGATTCGGAGCGGGCTGGCTAGAGAGTAGTGCAAAGAGGCCCGTCTGACCTTGCGTATTATTGCAAAGATTTTACATCTGACACAATAGTGGATTGTTCTCTGCAAAAACCAAATATTTAGCAATTATTGGCTGTGTTAGTCAAACTGATATATACCACTGTTGTATAATAACGTGGTATTCTGTACGGACTGTTTGCAAACGACTTTGTTGATTTCTGCAGTATTGTAATAGCAAAGGGCAATGAAAATTTATATCATAACAGACATTGTGATTTTATGTTGTTAGTGAAAATAACTTCAAATGCAGTTTGCTAGATCTGAAACACAGAAATTCATCCAAGTGAAATATTATTTTAGCTTTAAGTCTCGTTCTGAGAGTGCCAGCATCTTCTACTGAAGCCGGTGGAAGCGGCAAATGATTACTGTGGCTGCTTTTAGCCATTCAGATTGATTTATCAACTGAACCCAGTAATATCTGTGTACTGAGAGCAGTAGGAAAAGCCTATGTGCCTACACATATATTACACCTATAGTATGCTTTATGCATTGTTTTCCTGTTGATTATGTATTTTGCAAAGGTATTTATCTGCATCTCTTCCCTGTGGAGTTCAGAAGTATGATTGGATCTAGTTACGCTGCAGTTCAGGGAGAGGCTGGAGCATTTGAAATAAAGCTTGGGAGCCATTTACCAGGCCATTACAAAAACTGTGGTCTGCACCGGGTACCCAGGCCCAAAATGCCAAGGAGAAGCTGCCATCTGGCTTTGCAGGCTAGCCAGCATCAAAAGGGTCCGTGCTAATTGGAGCACAGCCCATCAGTTAGCTGTAGGGAGCCATCCTGCAGGAACTCGGAGACCAGCCGGATGACCTGATAGGAATTTTCCTTCTCTAACTTGTGTGATGGAGAGTTGGCTGGAGTGCACTGCCAGCTGCCACTCTCTTTCAGGACCCTGTAGAGAAAATAAAGCTGAACTTTGGCTAACTGGCTCTGTACCCCAGCTAACTTTGTTAATAATGAAGTTGATGACCTCTTGAACCACACTGGGACTCGATGGGGAACTTTAGGTTTTTTGTCCTTTGGACTGGAATTGATAGAACAGACTGCAGACAGAACAGACTGAATTATCCCTCCCTAAGTATAATTTTCACTTGGCCATTGCTCTCCGCAGCCTCGTAGAGCAGTTGTAATAATGCATAGGTGAAGCTCAAAAAGTTTCCCTGGGGAATTGTTACATTTCCCAAAGAGTGGGCGGAGTGATACTGATTTACCTTTAGGGTATGCAAATGTTTAAAGTCATGCTGAAATCAGTACTCACTCCCTATGCACTCTGAAAGCCCCTCAGATTAGTGCTTGGCAGCTGTCTAGACTGAGCGTGAGAGTTCTCCTCGACATCATGTCTTGAGTTTAACCAAGCCTCCTCTGTTCAGCCCTCAGCCCTGCAGCTTGCCCGCTTTCCCTCAGTCTTCAAGGAAAGGACTTGTCTGGAGCATCATTTTCTAGCTCTGATCCAGGAGGCTTCCACCCTTTGGTCCCCAAACAGTGGAGTCATGGATACGAGATCTTCCAATGCATGCTGAAGACTCCCCGTTCCTGGAAATGGCCCTCTCGTGCCTTTGGCACCCAAATTCCTGGCCTTGGAATGACCATGGAAGCAGTTAAACTCCCTAGAAAGGCTCCTAGGATAAGTCTTCTTGAGGAACAAGGTGCTCTGTAGGTGGCTTCTGTCATGGCCTGTGAGATGAGATGTGAATGGGGAATGACGGATTGGAGGAAAAACGATTTCCAAAGCCAACCCTAATTTCAGACTTGCTTATTTATGCATATGTGTGTTTGGGTCAAATTTCTCTCATCTTGCTTTGAAAGACAAACAGCA
Organism: Dromas ardeola; assembly: GCA_013398915.1. NCBI lineage: Eukaryota > Metazoa > Chordata > Aves > Charadriiformes > Dromadidae > Dromas > Dromas ardeola. Next base: position 391,739 of record VYZM01017772.1, read on the forward strand.
CGATTTCTCTCAGTTCTGGGGATGGGAAGGTACGCTTGGTTTCTGAACATCCGAAAATTAGGCTGCTTCCACTGTCACTTTCATAAACAAAATAGCTAGTTCTGGTATGCAAGTATGTGGATGCTGTTGCAGCTTTCTCTGAGCTTTATTATTTCTGTACCAGTAAACTCCATTTATTTTAACTTTCCTCTGCTCATCTGAACTAACTATACATTGTAGTCCACACTTTTATCATGGTGCTATTCAGCCTCTGTGCCTTAAAATTAAAGGAGAGGAAACACAAAAATTCAGAGGGTAAAGTGACTTATGTTTACAAACTAAGAACATGGAAAGGGCCAATTTGGTTGTAACAGTTTGACATCAGAAATTATATTTACAAAAGGAGGATATTTTTAAGATTATCTGCTTTTTTTCCTCCTCCCTCACAGTATCTTTAAAAATGCATCTGGTAATGGCCTTGAAGATTGTAGCTTTCAGAAACAATTCTCAGACAGGTTACATATGAAAAACCTTGCTGAAATTTCGCTGAAGGTGCGAAAGGGCAAATAGTCAGCCAGACAAATGGAGACAGAAGGGCAGGGAGAGGATGTTAGCTTTCCCCTGAACTTCTTGTAGTAGTAGGCATTTTAAAGTGATTTTGAATAACCTCATGGAATATGAGGGAAAGAGCTTTACTGTACATTGGGCAATAACTGACCAGGCTTGACATATTTTGCAAGGTGACACCCTTGGATGTAATAAAGTGGATGGATTGAATTTATTAGCAAAATAAATAACACACAGGTTATTAAACTCCCTGTGTTATTCATGACCATATTGCATTCAGCAAAACTTTCCATTCTTAAATCTGCTGCAAGCTGCCATAGAAATTCTAGTCTGTCCCAGGGGAGCAGTGCAGGAATCCAGGGAATGCCATAGCAGGCACACGGCCGGCTTTAGAGCATACAGAGCCTTGCTGATGCCTTAGGTGATGTGCTAAGAGAATAAAACCTTTTAAAAAACAGTTCATTAGACTTCTCAGGGGAGTTGCTGACTATTCTTTTGGTATTATGGAAGGGGGTGACCAACTTGTCTCCTTTGAAGACTTGTTCTCCTGTCCAACATCCAGACAAATGAGGAATCTTGAGACAAAAAAGTCCACCTGAATATTTTTAAAGGTGTATCAGAAAAGGCAAATTAGTTACATATTTTACTTGAGGGGCCGCCTGGTGCCAAGTGGCCTTCACATATTCAGTTGCCTGGCAGCGGCACTTCACTGCTTGAAGGAATCTTAGAGCTATGTGTGAGGGATAGATAAGAGTGCTTGGGAAGAAATGGCATTTATTCTGAACAAAGATGCATCTGCAGCTGCCCTTCTGGGATACAATCCTTGCAGTTCTGGGGTTATTCAATCAACCTTAGAAGACCACCTCTTAAACCTGGCCATTATTCAAATGGATTTGCCCACTGCAGCGGTACCACAGCCACAACCAGCTGTGGAGTGTGCTGCGATCCCCACCACACCACCACGATGCACTGATTTCTGTGTTAAGCTGCACCTACAGGGCCAAAGGAAAATAGAACAGGAAGGTGAGTCTAATTTGAGGGGGAAAGGGAGGGAAGTGGTCAGGAATTAAATGAAGCACGTACCTTTGCTAGAAGTTACTAGGCCATAAGCATGTCAGGGTTGGCTGAGTCCTTGCAAGGAAAACTCATCACTGTTGTTACCGAACCTGCCTATTTTGTTATCTGGTCAAATTCTGTCCCTTGTGGCTGTATTTGAAGTTCAAACTTTATAGTCGACACATTTGGGCAAAGAGACTGTTAAAGTTTCCCACTTTGCCCTTTCTAAGCAATTGACGTTTTGAAGGTTAGTTCTTAAGTTTCATATCCATCTCGCACTGGATCGGACACCAGGTTCACGCACTCAAGGTCAGTTTGGAAGCCCTTCCAGCAGGAATTGGAAGGTGGAAATGCTCTTGTTTTCCTCCCTATGGGGACCATCATTTGGTGAGGGAAGGAGCTGATCCCTTTTGCTGTAGGTTGTTCACGGTCTTGAAAATTACTTTTTACTGGTGCAACAAATGTTTCATTTTGTGCCAGGAACTGGCCTGTCCCTTTGGACATGGAATGAGCAGATGCCTAATTAGCCTATTATTTACCATGGTTGAGATAGCTGAATTTTGATGAAAGAGACTTTACTTTAATCATTGATTCATGACACAGATGCTCATATCGTGCATTAGGCTGTTTAACCTTCTGCAAATGTAGTTGCCCCACGCACCCTTTCATAAATATCCTGGCAACTGCTCTGTCTTCCTTCATTTTCTGTGAGGGGGAAGCTTGGGAGCCCCCAGATTGTCCCTTAGTGCTGGTAATGTGTGTATCAAATGCAAGCAGGAGACACTGAATGGCACCAGGACACCGTGTGGCTTAGGCGTACGGCCAGCTTTTAGGGGAAGGAACTATGCTGGGGTGGAGGGGGGGCTGCTCTGAATCCTGCCATGCTCTGCCTGAGTCTGGAAAGCCCACTGGAGCGGCCCAGAGAGCAGGTCTCTCAGGAGATACCTGTATTTTTTGGGCAGCAGTGCAGCTGTAAACCCAGGAGGACAGTTAGGTGGAGATGGGATGGTTCCAGGCTTCCCTTCCGCCGCTCCCAGTGTGGTTGTGTCAGACCCTGTCACCCTCTTGTTCATTTTCTTCTCTGGAACAAGTATTGGAGACTCTTGGAGGAGGGACAGTGCTAGTCTGATCACTATGGCTTTGAGGTAGCTGAATCTCCACATGGAAATAGTTCCTCCTCATATTCTCTTTCTTCTTCTGGTCTCTACTTCTGGGCTGATCATACTTTGCTATCAGAAGGGCTAAGAAGAAAATGAGATATTTCTGTGTCAGAGAAAAGTTTGGCCATGGTAATACGCGAGGAAGCGTGCTGATGGACTAGGCTGTTTTGTGCAACTTGCAGCAACCCATTCCATGGTGGTTTCACAGCTGAAGGGGTCCTTAAAAACTAGCCAAATCTGTTTTAAGCAGGTGCCATACTTCTATAGAAAGTGCAGCAGAACAATTACCTGATGCTTTCTAAAGTCCTAAAACTTTCTCTCAAAGAATCCCCTTCCTCAGTAATGACAGACTTCCATAGATATGATCCTGAATTCAGGAGAGGATTTCACAAGTATCATACAAATGGGGTAGGTGTCAGTGGGAAAGCAGACCCTTTTTAAAAGGCCTTTTCAAATATGTTTTTTTATCCACCTCTTAACACCCATCTCCCCAGGACACATTGGTTCTCATATGCTCACTGCTTTATCAGTTGCCTACTGCACACCCAGTGGCTGGAGAAACGAGGAGCCCAAAGAGGCAGAGCTGAAAAAAGAAGCTGGATAAACATCGATTGCGTTTTAAAATCAGAATAATTGTTGGGTCTGTACTGTTGGGAAGAGAAAAGGAGGTTAAAGATTTGCTCTCTGTTTGGTGTGATAAATGGCACATTCTATGTAATACCAATGATGGATGCAGCCTGAAAGGTCAGGGGAATTCCCAGCACAGGGTCTGACCTTTATTTTACTCAGTTCTCCGCACTGAGTTTAGAATAAATTCACAGGTTAGAAGGAATCTACCACTGGAGGTTTTCTCTTTGTGTTTTATTTTTGAATGAGCTCTTTCACTTTAAATTCCTTCTCAGGGATTTTTATTTTTTCTAGCTTTTTTTGTTTGTTTGTTTGGGGTTTGTGGGTTTTGTGGTGGTTTTTTTTAGTAGCAGGAGGGGGGGAAGAGAAGGGAACATTTTTTAAAAATATTTGGAAGATTTCAGAGGCCAAATAAAAAGACGACACTTTCTTTTTTGGAGCTTTGAGATTAGTCATGCTGCTGTCTGTTTTGGAAAAGTGTTGATATAATAGAGAGCCCAATCTTGCGTTAATATGTATGGACTGATATAGCCTTCTTTATGCTGCAGAAATCCTTCCAACTGTAATAAATTGGAAACCCTTTATTCTGAGAAGAGCAATTATCAGAATCCAGCATATTTCTCCCCCTTCCTGTCACCTAACTTTGTGCTCTCGTCTAGATTTTTTGGCTTGCATAAGCCCCAAAGAGAAAAGGATTTATTTAGTGTTGACCAAAGGTTTAGCATTGTAAATTAACAGGAATAAGTTAGGGGAAAACTTTCCTTGCTGTGGGTTCTATTAGACCACTGGAGTAGTCTCCCAATTAAAAAAGAAAAAGGGACTAATTTTCTATGTGATTGAAAACTGGCATAGGGAAATTCTTTGGATATTTGCTGTGTCAGGACCATAACCCACTACTTAGTAGTTCTGTGGAAAGCACTACAAGGGTACTTGCAGTGCATGATCCAAAAAAAGAGGATATGCACTGGTGGAGGATATCGTATTGGAGCAACACAGATGCTTCTGGAGGCACTGGTGGGCCTGTGCCTCCAAAGGTATTATTCACTGCGAGCTGGATGAGTAATGTTATGTCAGTATTTCTAATCAGGAAGCTGAATTAGAGAGAGACTTGGAAACTGCACTGGATTCTCTGGAAATGGATGCACAGCAGCAGTTGAAGTCAGCAGGAGAAGACAGAAAGGTAGCATTAAGCTGAAAATGTTGCTTGCCCAGGAAAGTGACTGTAGTGTTGGGGGTTAAATTAAGGGCCCTTTCTCAGGCAAATAAGCGATGCAGTATGGCGTAGAAACCAACTACTTGTCTTCTGACCTGCATGCTGTTGCACAGGTCTGTCCGCGTTCATCACCTAAAGTTTCTTTTTTACGTTTTTGTAAGGCGATTTCACAGATTTGTTGGACTACACAGTGAAGACTTCAGGGAGACGTGAGGGTATTCTTGTGGGATGAAATGTGATGTTCTTGTGGCCACCATGGTTTCAGAATAGAAAAGAAGCAAGGCTTTTAGGAGGAGAGGTAATAATTCCTCTTAGCCCAGCTGGTGTTGTTGGACAAGGAGGACAAGTGTGTCATTGTTTTGTGACGCAGACACTCTGCCAGCAAGTTGTATCTTGTGGATCACATCTGATCCCTGGAGAGCTGTGCTGGATTTTCATCTGGGAAATACAGGCTCCTAAAATTCTATTTAAATAATGTGTATGCTGGCTTTACAACCAGCTGTTCATAACAATTTGTTCAGCAATTTTGGGGCCTGCTGAGTATAACTTGCATCTTTCCACCACAGTGTGGTGTTTGCGAAATAAAGATGGAGGGATCATTTTTCTTTTCTGGAAAAGGTCCCATAGGCGGCAAAGGTAACATCTGCTAGACGTTGTCAGCTATGGTCCTCAGAATGGTCCTGATTTACCTGAGGGAACTGTGGTTTCTCTACCCCAGTTTCACCCCAAGGAGTTTCTAAATATTCAAAGCCTCTGAACATACTAAACATATCCAGAAGAACAACCCAGCCCTAGCGATAAACCCGCCCTTGCCAGGTTTGAACCAGTCATAATGAATATCTTTCTTTTTTTGATTTAAAATTCAGGATTCTGTAACCGGATGCTAAATCATTGCATACTTAGGAGAGCAGATCTTTCGGAAGAAACCCCCACCATAATCCCACTGAAAAGCAGGTATCTGAAAACCTGTGAAAATTGCAAAAACTCCCCTTCCCTATTCTTTTGATAAATTCCCCAGTAATGTTGCAAATTACTTCAAAAATACCTGCATTTCAAAGCTGAAATTCAGGAGAGAACTTGCAATACAGAAGCTTCTGTGTTTTCTGAATTTGAGCATAATTCAAGAGTATTGCATAAATTGGAGTATATTTCTTTGACGTTCGTTCGACTTGTTCAACAGTTCAGGTAGATTCCCATCTGAGCACTGCTGAAGATGCCATCTTCAGTTTGTTCCATTTAACAGACATCATTTTCAGAAGACACCTAGGCCTATTTCCAAAAAAAACCCCTATATGGAAAATATGATAAAAGAATTAATTTTTTTTTTATAAACCAAATGAATGGGTTTCTACCTTTTGGATACAGCAATTCCTGAAAAGAATTAACTTTGACCAGATAATCAGTACTAACATTTGTTACTCAAAATGTTATCCCTTTTGATCTGACAGGCTTGTTTTGGATAATTTGTTAAAGATGACAAAAAGGCTCATATGCCTCTCGTTCATTTTGACCTTTCTTACTATTAGGAAATTAATTTCAGAACTGAAACAAATGTATTAGTGTTGTCATTTAAAAAAAAAAAAAAAAGATGAATACCTTGCCTTCAAGCTGTTTCTTCATATTAATCCATCACACTGTAACATGATCGCTTTTTGACACATAACATCTTACCAAGATACTTTCGACATTCACACCAGCTCTTATTAAATACTGCACATAAATTCCAAGTGCTGCAAGTTATTGATGGAATAGAGTGAATAATAAAAAGTATACATACGGGAAACACATGGAGGGGTGAAAGGTTTTCCTTAGTGAAAGCTTTATCAGGTCTGGACATGCGGTTTTATGATTGTCAAGGGTAAAAACAAGCAAATTCGCAGTTTTTCCCTTGATAATGTTTTATTTTGTAGCTCACAAAGCAGGGATCATAAATACTTCAATCAGTAGCTTTCTTACTGAGAATTTTTAGGGTTTTTTTTCAGTTTTGCTTAGTGGAAACAAGTTTTGATCCAGTAAGATTTCGAAGCCTGGAAGTACATTTTCTTGTTGTTGTAGCAATGTTTGTTTTCCTTTATTTCATTTTAATATTTACTGCTGTTTACCCATAATTCCCACCACATCCTCCCCCTAAATTGCCTGTAGCTCTCAGAAATGTGTCGGTAGGTGCCTTACTGAATAACAGTCATGAGCAATCCCTTTCATCCTTTTCAGTTATATATCAAAGCAAGCGTTTGAGCTATATGGACAAATTAAATGATGCACTACTCCAGGACATAAAGAACTACGGACTAGCTAAGCACTGGTGGCTGTCAAGCACAGTCACTGGGTAATGCTGAATTGGAGTCACAGTTGTTAATGAGGGCTTAAGCCTGGCGGGGTTTGAAGTTCAGGTGGAATCTGAATAAACACTTGAACATTTAGATGCTTGTTGAGAAAAAAAAATCATTTACTCTTTGTATTGATATGTCTGTGAATCTGGGCTTCACAGGTTTGGAAAACCTCAGTAAGGGTTGTGATGAAGGAAAGAATGAGAATCACACTAAGATATTGTTGAGATGCCTTTTTATCCAACACACTTAGCATGCAATGGGCTCTGGCTTTACAGGGTTACATCCATCATGTAACCATATTATTGAACTTTAGCAGCCTCTTTGATTTGGGAATTCCACCTTTCCAAGAAACCCACTTAATATGTGGATTTTAAATCTATGGTTCGTGGGTAGACTAGAGCAGAAGGGTCACATCAGCTGCATTTTAAAAACCATGTGGATAAATCAATCAAGTATTATCACATCAGAACAGCAACACCTATTATTTTGCAAAGATGAGTCCAGCAAAGTGCTGGTTATGCGCCGCAGACAGTTATGTTTATGCAGCTACCAGCAGCTGCTGCTTTCCATTTTCATAGCTTAAACGGAAGGCAGACTCTTGAAACTGAAGAACACATTTTGTTACTGTTGGTGCTGCTGTTCTCTTGTACCGTGAGATCAGAGTAAAGAAAATGTTGAGAAAGATTTTTAGTGAGGGGGGAGATACAACCTTGGTAAACGGAAGGAAGCTGCACAGGGCTGGAGCATCTGTTTGCACTGGGACATGATGGCACTAACAGGGAAGGGTGTGCGTGCCAGGCCGTATGTCCCAGCTCCTGTGGTCACCACTGTGTCCCTCTTCCCACCCCGCTCTATTCCTCATAACATGGTGTTGGGCTTGAATCATGATGTCTGAGGCCATGCAGATGACTTCGAATTCCAAATCCAGTGTCCTGGGAAAGGCATAGTGAGATCATAGAATCACAGAATGGTTTGAGGTGGAAGGGACCACAAAGATCATCCAGTTCCAACCCCCTGCCATGGGCAGAGACATCTCCCGCTAGACCAGGCTGCTCAAAGCTTCTCCAACCTGGCCTTGAACACCTCCAGGGATGGGGCATCCACAGCTTCTCTGGGCAACCTGTTCCAGTGCCTCACCACCCCCATAGAGACAAATTTCTTCATGGGATGTATATGGTGAGGGAAAAGTTATGTTAATTATGTTACTGTTTGCCGGCTATTTGAAAACCTGTCAAATAAAAGCAGTTATGCTAAAGTTAAGAGGAAAAACAGACCCTGTCCCACCCTTTCCATTCCTGATTCAGATAATGAACAAGAGATGATGATTTTCCTTGGATGTCATTTGGGGAGCAAAGCTAACTTTTGAGAAATGAGAGAGAAGTTTGAGAAGAAGAAATAAAGCCGCGGAGTCCAAATAGATGTTTAAAGGCTTTGTGCAGGGGAAAGACATGATGTAAGCTAGGAAGGAAGGAAAGACCATGTGCCATAAAGAACTGAGCAGTTTTCTGTCCATCTGTCCATGAGAATCAGTCAAAGGCAAGTCTTGGGTATACGTAGACTACTGCAGTCAGGAAACCTCTCCTGGCTGGGTGTCTCTGCTTGAGGACTGGGTTACCTCATAAATTTGATTTCTGGAATTTGAGTTTGTTTTGAAGTATGAAAAATAAGGGAGAGGAAATATCTGAATAAATGTATTAGTGACTGAAAACTACAATTCTCCCCCCCTTCCCTTTACATTCTTTGTGTTGTGCTCAGAGGAGTTGAAACCGTTTTTCTTTGAAGTTTTGTTTTGCTTTAAAATATCCTTTCTGGCACGTGAGCAAGCATGAGAAAAATGCAATCCAAACATAGGGGATATTTACAAACTCTAAGGATGGACTGAGAAGCTGAAAAAAAAGGTGGTAATAGCTGCAAGCACCATTTCAACCAAAAATATAGCATCACGTACATAATACTAGAATACCTTGATTTTATCGTTTTTATTATACTGAATATATTTACTAAATTGGCTAAGTGAAATAACCTAGATTTTAGAGATTTTCTGTCTCTAACATCTCACCTCACTAAAATCATGTACGAATACCTGCGCTCTGGCTAATATTTCAACAGAAACAATGAATGGATACATTGAAAAATTCGCAGGCGGTTTGCTGCGTGTCGGTAAGATGAAATGCATTGAGCTCCATGTACTTCTGGAAGATAATGTCAGTGTGAGTCGTGGGTACACATTGCTTTCTGAAACTGGACCCCATCTGATCTTCAATCACAGCATCGCAATCAGGGGGCACGCTTGTGAAATGCAGATAATTGTGAGTCACCTGTACTGGCTTTCTGCTAGATTCGTCATTTCCGTAGCATCTTGGAAGACAGAGACGGGAGCAATCTGTAAGATTAGCCAGTCCACCTCCACAGACAGCCAGGTTGTTTCTTTACCCTACTGTGTTTTTAAAACAACACTTTGTTCTTATTTTCTTTACTGTTATGAAGAAACCCACTATCACATTGAAGTTGCGTTTACTGAAATCATACAATGATCACAAAGGGACAATTCTGTGCAGCATGTAGGACGCTTTGTACTACATACATGAAAATGGCCATGTTAAAGCAATATTAGGAGAGTTCTGGTCTCTGGTTGTTTGTTCTTTGTAAAGCTTGTGCTATACATACTTTAGGTCTTATTAAAATGAATTCTCTGCGTGATATTTAGCTTAAACACAGTTTAAGGATTTATTTTTTTGGGGCATAGGAACAGAAAAAATATGTTTTTGCGCAATGCACTCCGTTCTAGAAAAAAGATATATCTTTTTTTTTTTTTTTCCCTGAAAAACGATGTGCTCTGTCGTAGTCCTTTTTTTGGCTGGAAAGGCTCAGGCAGTAACACTTTGGCCAGCTCCACTCTCTTCGTTTGGAGGGTATGGGCTGCTCGTACCTACTCCCTCTGTCAGAGGCAGAACTCCAGTTGGTTCCAGTAAAAATGTGATGAATATCCTGTTTTCTACTAGGCTTTCTGTGTGGGTAGGCAGAGGCACTTACATACTGTTGAACACACAGCTAAAATGTCAGCTGGGCTTGAGTCCCCATCCGGCTAGCTGGTGAGACACCAATGCAGTGAGTCAGAATAATGAACCAATTGAGAAAAATGATTGATTTTGCAATGTGAGCGGTATGCTGCTGAGTTCCATGAAAAGCATGTGATCATTACACCCAGTGGCTTGGTTTTATGGATTGCTCTATGCCATTTCTTGAGATCTCAGTTTTCTCCCATCATCACTGAGATACTAAGGGATATTCCGTAGTTTCTTTTCAGGAATGCAAGAACATTTAAGCCCAGCAAAACAAGCTGTCCCCTTTGTCATGCCACAGATCCATAGTGGTAGAGAATAAGTGGGGGACTGAGTTGAAATGAATCTCTTTCTCATCAGCTCTTCACCACAGGACATTCACAATATTTTGAGGGTCTTTGATTAAAGCAATGGAAAAGGATGACGGCTCTCAGGTCTCAGGAAAGAGTGTTTTGGTAGGGAAAGGTAAAGCTGGTAGAAGAGATCTGCAAATCAAACAAACCGTTTGAGTGCAGTTCAGCTGATGGTGTGTGGCTGGATTTGGCTAGCAGGATCCTTCCATCTTCTCTGTTCTCATCCTCCTAGGAATAGGCAACACCCCAGCAGACAAATCCCATCTCTTGGACCTGTGCTTACAGGTGAGGCTTGCTGCATCCACAGAGATGAAAGAAATTGAAGTAGTACAAGGACCATTGATATTCAAGGTAAGGAAGGACAGGTACCCTAACCCCAGACATGCCTCTGGCTCCCTCCTTACCTTGAATGTCAGCGGTCCTTGTGCTGCTGGTGGCACTGCAGGTGTGTAATGGGGGACAAGGAGCAGCTGCCCTGTTGATGAGACTCTGAAATCTACTCTCTGCAGCTCCTATGAGGGAACTGCCTAGGCTTTTCATTTATTTTTCTTATCGTGGGCTTTTCATCCGGCTGCACTCAAGGACTCTGTGTGTGTGTTACTGCTTGAGGTTTCTTGGACAGGGTCTGTGACTCTCTCTCTGTTGCCTCCTTAAATTGCTTCTGACTATCCTGGAGAGGGAGAGCCTGACTCAGCCCCGAAAATAAAATCCTTCCTGCCCCTTCCCCAATAGCACGAAGCTGGGGAGAGCTGAGGTTGGAGTCTAGACCCAAAGTCCTTGTTCAGACCCTCGTCTTGCTCTAGGAGATATTATTTAATTATTTCCCCAGCCACGCACATATCCTTCATGCAGGTGGTTTCCGTACTTGCACTAAGCAGGCAGCTGCAACGTTCAGCCCCCCAAACCACAGAAAATGCTAACTGTTCCTTTAAAACATCTGTACAGTGACTCTCCTTTTCCCTTGATCCTGCTTCTCACTGCCATCTTCCTAACAAGGGAGTTGTTACCCAAAGACTTGTTATCCCTCTCTCTGCTGATGACTCGCCTGACAGCTCTGTCTGTATGTAAATTAACTTTTTTTTTTGTTTTATTTTTTATCCAGAGGCATCTCAGTTTTGGCAGTCTCATCAAAAAAGCATATTCTGCTTTAAATTACCCCCAGTTCTCCAAAATGCCTCCCACACCACGCTTAAAAATCATTCTTTCTTCTTCTGATTGGGAATTTCAGCAACACTTAAGTCTTAAAATAAATGGCTTGTTTGTGGTTGGATGCTTCCCCCATGCGACACCTTTCGCTATCAATATCTGCACATCTGTTTGTTTAATTATTTGATCTCCTGCATGAAACCAAAAGTCGTAATTTTTTTTTTTACAAGTTTGTGCGAGCTGATCAAAGAAAATCTTCTCATTTGGGGTCACAGCAGCTTTCAATCCTTCGCCTTTTAGGCAGCGGTCCAATGTCAGTCACTTATCATAAATAATCAGTTTCATCAGGTTACTGCGGAGCTTCAGCCAATTGCAGACACGCAGAGGGTAAATCTGGCCTTAACTCCAGGCTGAAAGTGGCCTTTCAAAACTAATTTGGGGATTTACAAAACGACAGACAGGCTCTCCTTGTGTGCCGAGTTGCCTGCTCCTTGTTGTTGCTGGTTGGGTGTTATTTTTAATTGCCTAGTTAATATAATCTGACACACTTCTAATGGCCCGCTGGTGAGTTCAATAGGGTAGTCGTTTTCATCAGGTGCTAGTAATAGGGTAAAGGAGCTTGGTTTAAAACCTGTTAAAGATGCAGCAATCTTTTTTAAAAGCTTGCTGTTAGCAGCTCTTCTGGAGCTTGTGCTAAAGGATATTAATGTCAGGAGTTGCTTTGCTACCAGAGGCTCAAGCTGAGTTCTGCCTGCTCTTGTGTGTGGTTGGTAAGTAGGAAATTGCCAGCCCTTGTGACAAATCCTGGAGCGGGGCTTTGGGATGCAGAATTTGCAGCTGAGTCTGGGGCAGAATAAACAGAGCCCCAGGAGAAAAGCCCTGTGGAGAGTTGTAGAAACACCGAAGGGCTTAGTCTGTGACGTCCAAGTTCCAGCCTGAGAGCAGGGACAGCTCTGTTCCTGCTGTATCTCTTTGAGGAGAGGTTGTTCAGGAAAGAAAATTTCCATTTTTAGAGAGTGTGCAGGAGGTGAGAGCACCACTAGAAAGCCATAGGCTGTATGTTTGATGTTTGGAAGGTCGGGTAAGAACTAATCAAGCATATTGTGTCCTTCTGAGCCCGAGTTGAGGATTGTGTCCTGTGCCATCACCATTTAAAGTATTGAAATGTTTGCTGTTTCTCCTGCTAGGGTATGATCTATTTAAACACTGCTGCAAAGAAATGACCACTTTTAAATTCCCCAAATGCCCCAGCGTCTGCTCTTGGCTCTATTTCTCATTAAGGAGGAGCTTGTACTGATGGGGTGAAAAAAGTCCCAGTGACAAGGAAGGTTTTTTAGGCTAAAGATTCTTGCTGAAATATGTTGCTTTTTCCAGAACATTAGACAGACTGCTAGACCTGAGGAGGTTTCAGATTTGTGCACACTTTTAATTTCCTGTTCTGCATTTCACCTTAATTCATGTTGTGGTTTTACTTAAGAAACTTAAGCATTTGTTGAAATTTCTTCTGCTTGGAAGTCCTGTTTTGGAGTGAGAACCTGCAATGATTCTTCCTTGCCCCTTGCTGTGAACTTCTCTTCCCACGTACCCGAAGGGAGGCAAACGTAGCTAGCTGTCAGCCCTTCTTTGCCTTTGGAAACAGGGATGGATCAAAGCTGTGGGTTAATTTAGTTTCAAAATATATACAGTTTGGATACAGGCTGGCACCTGAACTTTGAAGTACAAGCTCACTTCTAATTGCAGACCAATCCAGCTTTATTGAGGTGCTCAGTGTTATTTCATCAGAGCCTTTTGATTTTCATGGTTTCTTGGCACACGTATTAGTGACTGAACTACCGGGTGTGCTCTCTGACCCGTGCCGTGCCTTTCTTACACAGTCTCTACTTTTTCTGCCTGAGGGTCTTTGATTGACATCGTGAGCTAAGGGACCTGTAGCATGAAGTATGATGTGGAGTGTAGCCCTCTCTATTTTCATTGCAGATGGACCACACAGACTGCACGTGAAGTTTTATCCACATAACAGCCTTGGGGGGGAAGAAAAAAAGAGGAAAAATCAGGACTCTAGCTTCCAAATGGTAAAAGCTGGGAGGACGTTTGAACTGGTTGTTTCATGAGTTTTTCTGTGCTAGTTTGAGTGTCTGCCTGCCATGGCCAGTCACCCCACCGCCACGGCAACAGGCACGCTGCAAAGAGCACCAAAGCAATTGCAAAGGTGATGTTTTCATTTTGCAAGGGGTCTGGGCTATGGGGAACCCCTGAAAACATTCGTGCCGCAGTGAGCTGTAGGACTGCCCTCTCTGTTCTAGGATAGTCGAGGTCCAAGGACAAAAATACCAGTTTTCCTTGGTATCGAGAGCGTATGGCTTTCCTCCTCTGTTTTGTGTTGTGGCTGAGATGGGAAAGCTTTGCTTGTGCCCTCGTATCACATTGCTATCCCTTTTATTTTCTTTTTTGATCACCGCTGGAAATTTTGTCCGATTAGAAGAAACTTTTACCTCTATTAAGCCCCCGAATCTCCATCAAGCGTCTGATAGACTGGGCCCTAACGGCAGCCGCTTTACTTCTTTTCAGGCGCCATCCATCAGGCTGACAGTGACTGCCGATGGGCCAGTCATATTGTCTATATTTCATACACAAACATCAGGCCTGCTGACAGCACTTTGCACACTCGGAAATTGCTTTTGCTGTGAGCTGAATTTCAACTAGAGCTTTTTTGCTGGCTCCATCTCTCAGTGTTTATGACCCTCAGGAGCAGAGGAACTGCTGTGAATAGATAATGCTGAAAGCACTCTTGTAGCACAGAAGGTTTCATGTCTGAAGTATTTAATGTTTACAGCAAATTTGGTGTTTGTTAATTTGCATTTTTATTCTTTCCTTAAAGAACTGTCACCTTATTCCTCTGCTTGTCCTTTGTACAGATGTGTGGCAATTTGTGCTGGGGGGGACAGTGCTGACGGGCTGGGGAGAAAGAGGAGAGGAGGTATTAAGGGGTGGGAAGAAGGCTGGCTAGAGTTAAAAAATGTTCCATGGCTTAGGCAGCAATTTTGAATAGTGTTGCTTCGGAGGATGGGGAAGGAAAGGCTTCCACGCAGCATAAAGCTTCCCCTTTGCTCTAAGTCAGAATAATTTTGACAGATAACTCATCATCATCTTGAAAATCAAATACATTAGCATATAGGAAAAAGACTGTAACCTGGAAGGAATCGTATCTGCTTGTCCTTTCCTCTTAGAAAGCAGACAAATTATTTTCATTACTGGAAAGGACCGCACCCTGCTAATAATACACCCCTCCCAGCAGCTGAATTGTCTGTCTTATTGGTATGGAAATAATTCTGCTGGAGTGTAATTATTGTGTTTGTACATATATGTGGGTTTGCACTTGGACCGCTACACAAGGGATGGTGTGTTTGTGGGTAGGCCTGAGTCTTTATCTATACCACTGTGCATGTTTTTTCAGGAAGAAACGTGCTCGTGTTCACCTCTGTGTTGGTTTCCAGCTATCCTTGAGAAAGTGCGTGCCTGGGAATCACTCAGAAACTGAAGAGCGGATGAGGAGGAAATAAAGATGGCTGTTTAGAAAGTTGTGCAGCAGTTTCAGATGAACTATGGAGGTCACATAGATCAACCTACCCCTACCAAATGTTCCCCAGGCAATCAGAGTGCTCTGGCCGGCCAGGCGGTTTTATAAGGACTGTAAAGAATGTACAAAGACATATCCCTGTAAAACCATCTCTTACCTGCAAGCTCAATGAGCCATCAAATTCAGGAAAAGAACAGCCATTTCTTGTGAAAATGTGATGTTAAGTGTCTCAAAATTAAACTCCAAGCCAGTATATTTTGATGTGCAGCTAGAGTAACCTGTGTTCAAGTAACATTAAAGAGAAATTGTCAGAGTAAAAATCCCATGTTAACAAGAAAAAAACCCCCACAACTCAGACTTTTCCCCTGGTATCAGGAAAGGCTTATTATATTTGGTTGAAACAGAAACATTTTTGAAGTGTTATTTATTCTTTCAGTTGTCCTAATGTTTTGGTGTGGTGATTTTTTTTTTTCCTTTGGTCATTTTTTCATCTTGGAGAGAACTAGAGACTTGAGTAGTTGGTTTGTCTGCATATGTGCAGTAGATTTTATTGCCATGCTGTAGCTCAGTGATCTTCTGTTTGGGTTGTAAACCGTAAAGGGTAACATTTAATCTCAGTGTTCTTTTTTTGCCAGGCCCGACTGACATTTGTGTTAGTGATTTTTGTTGGGTTTTTTTCCCCTACCCTTTTACACTTTGATTTTTAAATGGAAACTGAATGTTGCGCCTACAACTTCCTGACAGGGTTAAAGAATGACACCCCTATTTCAAAAATAATTTGACTATATGAAAACTGTGAGGCAAAACTGATTTTCAAGAGACAGTAGTTTATTGATGATATATTGTATGACCTTTTGCATCATTATTGTTGAGATATGGGAATAGAAGGAGTATTTCCTGCACTGATTTTAACCTGAGGTACAGAACATTAAATACAAGGTACGGGCGGTTTCTTAAGTAAACAGCACTTTTTCAAATAACAGGTTATATGGATGTTCCTATTACAGTAACTGTTGCGCTTCCATCCTGCAGCACGATGGAAGGGAGTTGTGTTTAGGTCTGCGTAATCACTGGTTATTTGTAGTACAGCAGTTCCTGGGAGCTCCTCTTCTGATCAGCATCCCATTCAATTTGCACTACTACACACTATGAGACAGTGTCTTCCACGAGGAGCTGGTGATTTATGAAGATCAGACAGACTGGCATTCTGCAGTCCTCATTATAAGAGTGAGAGCTGAGAGGAACGGAATGATTTGTTGAAGGTCAAATGCAAAGCCTGTGTCAGGTCTGAGAAATCAATGCACATATCATGTCATGATACGGAGGCCTCCTGCCCCTTCCATTTCTGCTGGCTTGGGAGCAGTGGAGGCAGGGCCTCCTGAAGCTAGCATTGTAGCAGTAGTACTATGAAACAACAATCTTCAATGTTTGATAAATGAGCACAGTGACTTGGGAACCAACAACAGAAATCCAGGAAATATCAGAGCACTGGGAGTTATGCTCCCAGGTAGCTGACACTGCATCCAGTCGAGGGGAACAGAGCCAAAATGATGCGTTCATATCAGAATACTTCTTTATATCTCTACCCCAAAATGAAGGAAGCAAGGTTCATAGTGTAAAACTGCAGAAAATAGCAAGGATGAGTAATAGTTTCCCTGAAAACCAGCTTCTTTCTATCTTCTTTGCCCACATTCATTAGTGGTAAAAGCTGGACTCAACTATGAAGATTTCCTGTCTTCCCTAAATTAAGTACTTGCCCAGAAGAAGTATGCGAGAAAGAGATTAGTAGCCTCCCATCTCCATGTAATTTTTGCACCTCCACCTTTGCTCTGCTTGAAAATGGGGTCTAACATAAAAAAGATTTTAGTTCAGTACCTGGAGCCTCCACCTACCGCTTCAAAACAAATAAGAGCAGCAGCATAATGGACAGAAATTGAAAGTGTTGTTTGACTTTTTCTAACATCCTGTGTGACCTTGGGCAAGTTGTTTTACCTCTGGGCTTCAGTTTGCCAAGCTGCAATGTGACACCGATAACTTTAAGTTAATTGGTGAAGTGTTTTAAGACCTGCTAAAGATTAAAAGTGCCACAGGGAGCACAGGCATATTGAACAGCAGCCGCAGTTATCTGCGATGCTTATTGAGACTTGTTCCATTAGGAACACGGTGGTGGTGGCTGTAGCGCATGAAAGAGTAGATTAATAGATTGGGAATCTATCATGGGACCATCTCTATGATTTCACTACAGGAAATTTGACAGTGTTCCCGAGCTTTATCTAGCTGCAGTGTGAAGGAAGAGGAGGGATGCGCCGCTATTACACAGTGTAACTTATGATGGGCTTGACTAAGGAAGAGAAAGAATGCAACCACTTAACTCTTCTCTTTGATAAATCTGCACACAGCTGTTCAAATATAAACAGTTGTGAAGAAGTGAAAGAAGTGCTTGATGATGGTTTTTATCAACTTTCAAGCTCCTCATACAGCAATAGGTGACTTTTGGGAGTCGCAGGGACTTTCAGAAGTGACTGTCTACCACACTAGGCAGTGTGATAGTCTAAGGCAATAAAATATCCTCCATATCCCCTTTGATGTAGAGGATGTGTGGCAGGTTCCACCTTGACAGTGAATCTCGTTAGGTATTGCTGGAAGAAAGTGACACAGTCAAGAAAACTATTCAACCTCTCTCTTTTTTCTCTCATCATGTTAGCCACTGGGAAGCAATTTTCTTTTGTGGTTTTGTGATGGTTAGAGATGAGCTGATGATCACAGCCTTATTCTCTGAATAAGGAGAAAAGGTTTTGAGCTTTTTTCCCCCCTTTCCTGGTATCTGAAAACTATTTTCCCAGGCCCTGTCTTGTTAATAGCAGTATCTATAATATGTATTGGAAATATCCAGAAGTCCCACACAAGCTCTGTTCTGTTTAGGAACACTGGAACCTCATGTTTCCCTTTCCTCTCCACACATATATGTGTGCATACAGTTGGTCTTTGGCATTAAAAATAACATTTTAAATGTCCTGAGAAAATTTCAGTGATCCTTTCGGGTCACTCACTGCAACGCTTCCATTTCAGTTCAATAATTTCCAATCATCTGAGATTGCGTAGCAAATACAGGTGGGAAACTTATTTTTTCCTGTAGATAAAAAGTAAGAATTTATTTCCATGTCAAAGTGTAAGTAAATTTTGCCACATCATCACTAATCTTTGTATTTTCTTGATGATTGTACAATAAATGACAATAAGTTTGTTACAGAAGGGAGATCTAAAAGGTATGATTTGTTTCCCTGGAGCATTCCTGATTATTGATACATTCTGTCAGTTAAGATTTACATCATTGATTAGTGTGACTTAGAGTGTCATGGCTTCACATTCTTCCAGCCTTTCTAGCAAAGCAAGCAATTTAAAGTCATTGCATGTGATACAGAATTTCAAAGCAGTAATTCAGCTGCAGTGTTATGTTTGATCCAGCGTTTACTGCCTACCTACTGTAACAACTGGCAGTTTATAAACTTAGAAATTAAAATGATGAGAGCTTTAGAAACTCATATAACAATAATGAAGAAGTAGTGTGTGAATGCCTGTGATCTTTTTCCTGCAGTTTTCCTCAGCATGTTCAGTTATTTGGCAGATACTGGGGATGTTCACAGGTGTGTGCCCAGTCCATGAGGAGCAGATCAGCTATCACACTCAATCAGGCCAGAGAGTTCAGAGTTGGAGGGTTTGCTCGTGTCTGTCTCCCAGATAATTTTAAGATAATTTTATGCAATCTGAATATCTGCCTGTCTGAGGTACATCTCTGCTCAAAGTGTGAAAGTGAACTGCGTTTTTTTTATTTCCTCCAAGCCTCCTCATAGTTATTTAGACTATCACTGGATGTTGTATTATCTAGGGCTTAACACTGCCACAAATTATCACAGTCAGAAACAAGACGCTGGCGTGGCTGGACTTTAGGTCAGACTATGTCAAACAATCTTTAAATTCCTAACTATGTCCATGCTGTTCAGGAGCTGGACTGGACCTCTCCGATTCTGCCACTGGTGTCAGATTTCCATAGCCCTGAATTTTCATAGTGGAAGTTGTTTAAAGGTTGTCTCAGCCAGAGCTACGCCTTGGCTTATCAGATATTACATTACTGCTGTTCCCAGAGAACTAAAATTTCCCCGGGTCCTTTCATGCAGCCTATCTGTAACATACCTGTTGACATGAAAACAGAAGTTTAAAAAAATGTAATTCATAAGAAAAGTCTAATTATTTGTGACATTTCATCCATCATGTCCTAAGCTTCTCCAGAGGAAAGTAGTAACATTTCGTCTCCTTGACAGCAAACAACACACTGACGAACTGAAAAATGTTCTGCTATATTTCAAACTGCAGCATTTATGAGTAAAGAGCAAGTGCAAAATAAATAGCAAGAGTAAAGAGCAGGAACCCACATAAGTAGGGGGCAGAAGCTTGGAGAGCTTTCTAAAAGCTTTCTCTTGGGTTAAAAAACAAAACAATCCTTCAAAAATAACCAGTACATCTCAGGGTAAGCGATCTGTTGGATGGAAGCTATAGCAATACCACTCAGCCCGATCTGCATCGACTTTCCTGACCGCTCCTGCGAGGAGATGCCTTGGGTGGACGTGGCAGCATAGTGCAGTTCAGGGAGAGCTACAGGAACCAACTGAAAATGGGTTGGAAACAGGCTTTTAGGAAATACCTCAACTCTCCACCCCCAGCACTTCAGGAGTGCAAAAGGAGTGCTTATGTCATCTGAAGGGAAGAGACGCAGAGCAAGACT
Organism: Dromas ardeola; assembly: GCA_013398915.1. Classification (NCBI taxonomy): domain Eukaryota; kingdom Metazoa; phylum Chordata; class Aves; order Charadriiformes; family Dromadidae; genus Dromas; species Dromas ardeola. Next base: position 411,589 of record VYZM01017772.1, read on the forward strand.
AAAGCCTGCCTTCCTAATTTTTTTCTTTTTGAAGATAATAGCTAAGCACCTGAAGCATTGCTGTTAGTTCATGCCAAAACTGGCTTTGCTTCTGAGTGCTCGCTCTGTGACATGCCGTACTGGCATTTTCTCTCTCCCTCTCTCTCTCTCATTACTGTTAGGCTTTGATCAAGTTTTGGTGACGGTCTGTTCATGGATGACCCATCTCTTTCTGCAGGGCTCCGGTAGTCCTGCTTTTGGATGCAGATGCCTCTGCTCCAGGACCTGCAGGTCTCTCCCACTTCAGCCAAAAGAGAATCTCTGTGAGTAACTCAGATTCCTACAGATATTCCGATATCTAACTCCCACTTTTTTCCTGGGTACTCAGAGATCTCATATCTGTGAAACATGCTGTTTCCACCCATTGATGGAGTGTGAAGGTCAGTCTGTGTCGGCATGCACATACAGCTCTTCAGCTGTTTTTGAGACCCTTACTGGTATCCTGTTGGCAGATCTCATGCTCTCCAAACTTTGTCATTTAAACAAACATTTAAACAAAGAAAAGTGAAACATCCCAAAGTAGAGTATAAATCAAATCTTCCATCTGTGAAGTCTAATGAAGAATAACAATGAGTTGGAGAATTTTGAAGTCATTTGGATGTTCTTTCTTTTCTGATCTCTGGTTTTAGAAGAAATACTTACATGCAGAAGCTATAGCACGGTATTTCTCTTTTTAACTCTGAAAGGCTGCAATTGTTCTTTGAGGAAAATACAAGTTTATGCAGCCATTCCTAATCTTTCACAGGGTGGAGGCTCTTTCATTTCCATTCTTTTTCTTCTTTTTTTTCTTTTCTGTTATACACACACACACAAAACTCAGGAGTACATCATGAGCTGAGTTGTATTTTCTGTTTATTGCCACCAGGTTAATAACAGTAATGGTGCGAGGAGAAAATGAAGTGTTATGTAAAATCCTGCATTGCAGATTTTGGTGCTGATGCAAAGAGCTCAATAAAGTGTAACACTTTAATCATGGAGATAAAAATCACACAGCAGCTTCACAGTCTTCCAAGATGCAGAGCCTTAAGACAAAATAGAACCGGGAGAGAAAGAGAAGCCAACAATATTATCGAGTCCCAGAAAAGTTAGGGAAGAAAGCAACCCACTTTCCTTTCTTAGGATGCTTTGATTCAGTCTTTGTATTCACAAGATAAACAACTGAAAATGTGTGTATATGAATTTCCTGGTATTAGAGAGAGCAAAATGCCACAGCCTTATACACAACTCGGTGACATTTACGGGAACCTGGAAACCTTTAAAAAATAAAGCAAACAACTCCCCACCAAAACACCCCTCCAAAACCCAAAAAACCACCACCAGAACCACCCCCTAGCATGATATGACAATATGTGGGTTTTTTTTTTTTCAAGTAGGCAAGCAACCCAGCGCAGTTTTAGCTATGATGGTCTTGGGTACAAATTCAGCTAGCACAGAAGCGGCGTCAGTTTTGGATGGTGTTTATACTCTGCATCTCTTACGTCTTACTGAGCTTTGTGTCTCTACTTCCCATCTGCAGTTTAAGATTATAGTCCTGTCAAATGACTGTACATAGAGTTGTAGGTTGTTGGCTTGTGGGGTTATTTTGGGGGAGGGAGAGCGGAGGAGGAAGAGTTACGTGAAGATGATCTCTCCTGTACAAGGAAATTTGTGGATATAAAGATATGGAGCACCATGCTAAAAAGTTGGGGACATTTCTAAGGATGTATATCTTTGAGCTGGACCAGTTGCTGTGAGGCACCTGACTGCAGTTGTGTGCCAAGTTTATTCTTCTTTGAAAAATGTTTCCAAAAACATTTATCCACAACTTGGCTATTGAAAAGAATATAAGGATATTATTTGTTGGAACAAGCACAAAACATGCGGAAATACCTAGTTCAGGGCCAAGAAGAATACCTCAGGTAACTCAGAAAAACGTCATGTAGCTTTGCTCCTAGTATCTGGATACAGAACAGCTGAATATATGGAGGGAATCTCTACTGCAGAGCCCAGGAACCATCCAGCCACCCCAGAAGATGTTTCTTCACACCAGGATGGTTCGGTGCCAGCAGAGAAGCCATTCCTCAAAAGTTACATATTCAGCATGAAATGTAATTCGGTTTTAGTTGGTGCCTGGCCCTTTGGGGATCAATTGCCATTACTTGGAGGAGCACAGCAGCCTGCTGAGCCGAGTTGTCTACTACTTGGACAAGCCAGAAGGAAGGGGGCAGTACCTTAGCTTTATCGTGGGATTTCCATTGTCTGCATTCGGTCTCAATTTTGTAGCTCAATGTTTGCAGCTGGTTAGCACTGCCTGTTTCAATCTATTGCATAGTTATTCCCTTGGGTAAGATTCAAGGTTAATTCAAGGGCATGCTAAACCTTGCTGGTGCTTGAAGGTAACCCAGAAGGTTTAATGTTTCCACCATCTGTGATAACCATGTGCCTAAGGTTGGGACTGCTGATTGAAAAACTCCTACAGAGACAGAATCAGGCATATGTATTAGTGGTTTTTTGGTATCTGATAAACTCTGTCATCACTGCTTACCCATGATATGCCCATCATAAAGAATGCCTGATTACATGGCTGGCTTAATCCGTATAGCATGAAAGCTGACATTTTATATTACTTTATATCCTCTTGTCCATCTGAGTTCACTTGCATGGAAATAACAGATGTCAGATGTGGACGTTATGGGCATGGATGCCACAGAAACGTGTGTAAATAAGCCAACCCTTGGGTAGTATTGTTAGAATAGGTCATGGTAAGAGATGGCAAAGAACAGGAATGTTTCACAGCACCCCGTAATATTTTCTTGGTGGATTTTGGGAGCTGAGGGATGAATCAAGCTGATATCACTTCGGAAGCTAAAATCTTATCCTAAGGCTTATCTGAAGTAAAAACCTGCTTTTTCGCTGCGATATGTCTGTGTCCATGAACGACATCTGTTTCCCGATGGTATGTTAAAATATTAATTACCCCTTGATGCAGCTGTAGTAATGGCATAGTGATCCCAACATTATCATGGTGTTATACTTCGAATTTGGGGTAAAGGATCAGGTAGGCTGATCCAGGCCTGCATGTCTGGAAAGACAGCATATCTGGTAGCCTTGTGCTCATCCATAAAATTGAAGGGACAGTGGTTCTGGGAAACCTGCCACATCGTGTCAACAAGCTGGGTTTGCTTTTGAAGGTTGCAGGCAACTGGATGGTTTTGAAGAGCTGCCCTTTTAAGGACAGAACAAAATAAAAACAAGACACTGCAAGTGTTAAGAAAGAAAATCTCTGAGCAGGCTGTGCATTGAAAGGCAAGCCTTTGCCCAGGTGGGGGTTCATCTAGAGTCTCTACTCATATCCCTGAGTGTCTTCCCGATGGACGCCAGGGAGCACGGGTGGAAGCCACCCGCCTTGGCTTCACATGCTAGTTCTGTGACTGGAGCAGGGCAGAGGCCTACAGCGAGTACCACAGTTCAGCTGGCCCACAAGAATGGACACAGTTGTACATACCCAAGTTTGGGAAAGGAGGCATTGATCACCTGCTTCTTGAGCAGACTCCTCAGACCCATCTTGAATACTAGCAGACAGATAATAGTCAAGTCTCAGCACTCAAGATGCAACCAGATGCTCCTGTTTTTTTGAGGAGAAAGCTAAAGAGGTTCTTCATATGTTATGGCTGTCCTGCTGGCTCAGTTAAAACCCTTTTTTATCTCAGGATGAGGCTTAAGTTCAGGATCAATTGTTTAAGATATTCCTCTCTTATTTTTCCTTTCCTTCTCCCCGACCCCTGCACACAGTAATTCTGTATGAATCATACAATTAATTCTTTGGGTGGGGGGACAATATCTGAACAGCTCGAGCAGCTGACTGGGCTGTAAAAAAGAAAAATCTCCAAATATTTAGACTTTTTTTGCCTGGCTGGATTGGTGCCCTAGATCATGACAGGGACTGTCATCAAACTGTGCCAGCTTATGGTGTCGCATGGTCCTGGCGATGAGTGGTGATCCATCTGCAGGGCAAGTGGGGAGGATGGAGATTTTGAGACTGTTCTTGTTGCCAGAAACATATATGTGAAAAGAAAGGGTCAGTCCACAATGGGGCTGTGGCACTTTCTGAATGAAAGGGCTGGCAGTGGGGATGAATGCATTGGAATTAATGCAGGTAATGTTTTTAAGTTGGGAAGACAATAGACTCGTTTACTGTTTGTGAGGGTGGCAAATAGTGTAACTTGCCAAAGACAGAGAGACCACTGTAATGATGGGTGAACATTGGAATATACTTTCTGATAGCGATGTAGTGATTGGGATAGCTTCTAGTCCTGGGAGACTAGAAACACTCTCTGTAACTTTAAAAAGAGCGAGTCAGTGATTTCTCTGTGCTGGGTACGTAGCGATAGTGCTTTTACCTCCCAGGCATTTAGATTTTGTGTGTATGCCTTTTCCAAACATTTATTACTATTTCCTCTGCTTTTAAAATACATCCAGACTTTTTTTACTGCGGGGTGGTGGCTTTGGATTTTTTTTTTTTTTTTTAATTTATATGGGTTTCTTTCAATATAATGCATGAGACTGTTAAAAACCATCAACATAAAACCGTACGAAGTGCTGGCTGGATCTGTGTTTAACTCTTCGTTTTTTTTTTTAAAAATCAAGTTACTTTTTGCCTGTGTCCTTTTAACACCATGGATCAGCTCTATGTCAGAAGAAGCCAGAGAGGGGCAATCCAGCCCAGAATTGAATGAGCTGCTATGGCACACGATCTGTTACTCCTGGTGTGCTCCAGTGAGACAAAGTGGTTAAAAATGTTGCTACGCCTTTCCATGGACTAGGGTGGCATTCTCTGAGCACGTTGTTTGCAAGTGTACTTGTTTGATAGACTCCCTGGTCAGAAGCCATATTCATTTTCCCTGCCAGGAAGAAAATAAGAAAAAAAGAAAAAAAAAGAAAAAAAGAGGAGGTAACTGATGGCAAGCTTTAAGGGTCATCATAGTATTTGCTTCGGCTTCCATTCTTTTACAATGGTTTTAATACTGTGCAATTATGGACTTGTTTTAAGTCTTCTCATCTTCTCTTGCAAGCAGACCGCCTCACGTTTTAAACATCTGCAGTAGCTCCAGCAATGAAACCAGGGCTATTGTAGTGCTGAAATCTCTAAAATTGCAGTGATTTTCAGTTGGATAGTGATCCACTGTACATCTGGAAATGTAGGTGTTGCCCCCAGGGAGCTGTATTTGGCATAATTTCCTCCTTGGGAACAGGGCACAATGAGATCACAGCTTCTCCTGGTCTCAGCTGTTGAGCAAATCCCTCTCAGGCCTAATAGCCAGTGCTCTTTTCCCCTTGATCAGCTGGGCTTTGGTCATTGCCAAGTTGAACATTGTTCGCTAAATGAATAGCTCCCAGAATACAAACTTCACCTGTTATCCTTCCGTTTAGGAAAATTGAGAGTTTTTAGTCTTTTGTACTTGGCATTCAAGAAATGAGAGGGAAAAAACCGACCTACCTAAATGCCTCCATTTAAATGTAAATTTTGACTTTTCACATCTGACAAAGTAGGGTGTTTGTTTTTATAAACTATATATATATATATAAATAAAAGCCATGGAATTGAAAGAACAAAACCCCTCTCTTGTTGATATTGATATATTTCCCACATAGTAATCTTTGGTCTCATCATGTTACGTATTTTTCTGTTTCTTTTTACTTTAAAACTAATTTTACTGTGAGAACAAGAACAGGAGATCGTTAGGAGGAAATATGCTGTCGCTGGCTTGTGCAGAGAAAACATGCCATCTGCCTAATGTGTTTCATCTTGTGTCAGTCTAAGATGTGGTGTTTGGGTTTAACATGCCAGTCACTAGCCTAGAAAGAGTGCAGGCAGCAGCTCTGACACACATCCTGGCTAGGGCTCCCAATCCTTCCTGCATTTCAGAGACTACGCTCACTATGAAATGGGACACAAGACTTTGGGCAGAAGGGTACGGTTGTCATCACCCACCGAGTCCTTGCATTAGAGTCCAAGAGGCATTTGTGCAATTAAATGAAGTGTTTTGGGATATATTTTGGGATATATTTTCTGTCAAGAAGCAAAAGCAAAGACCCAGCCTGAAAGTGGGTTATTTCAAAGAGGTCTGGCTGGTGGGTCTGAGGGGCTGGTGGTTGAGGATGAGGTGGTGCCTCCCGGGTGGCAACTACGCAGTACAAGCTTCACCCTTCTCTGCTGTGTTAGGGAAGAGCTGGAGGAGCCACTTGGTGTAGCATCACACAAAGACATGCACTTGCGTCCCAAAAGCAGAATAGTCATGCAATGGAGCCCTCCTTGCTCTGAGCTGACTGGTCTCTACTGTCTGTCTGTCTGTCTGTCTGGAGGTGGGTCAGAACGAGCTCAGCGTCTGTCCCTGCTCCAGGGGACAGTGTGGCCTTGGCTGCCTGCAGGGACGGGGCATGCTGTGGGGCTCAGCGCTGTGGTCAGGACCCATCAGTGGCCAGGTTTCGGAAATGGGGTCGTCTTCTTTATCGGGTGTTTCCTGTTTCAGTCACAGAATTCTTGCCTGATAAACGGATGGTGCATGTCTCAGCTGGGTAAATGTAGCTGGTTATATTTTTTTACACTGTGTGTAATAAAGACTTTAGCTTATTTTTTTATTAAGAAAAGAAGTTGGCAGACAGCCTTAAATGTCTGCCTAAGGACAAAACGAACTGAGTTTTGTAGATAGCTGCTTTTTTTTCTTAATAAATAAATAAATTGAAAGATTTTTATGTTGATAATAAAAATAACTAATGCAGAGCTTTTTCCACTAGTGCCTGGAGACACGGACAGATGTGGGATTTTGAAGGGATAAAGAATTGAAATCTGTTGGCAGGTAGTTGCTATAAAAATGACTATTCTTACTGCTTCTTTATTACAGACCAACATTCAACAAATGAAGAGTCTCTGAGAAAGCTAATGATGACAGGATCAGGTTCCAGCCATCAGAGATAGCAGAAACCTCCTCCCTTCCGAGAAATCTAAAGTTAAAGGGAACTGGTTGGGAAAGCTGGGAGCTTTATTAAAGTATACTTCCGGACTTTCTCCGACTCACAGTGTGGTGTGTGGGAGTGTGGAGGGGAGGAAATTGCCAGGGAAACTATGAAGAAACAGAGTGAGTTCACCAAAAGTTTGGTTTGCCCATGAATTGTCTGCTGAAGTTTTGCACCATCACTTTCTGCCTCCGGAGAACTTTCACTATGAAGCTGCTGCATGTAGTTGGTTTCTGTCTTGCTGTGTGATCTGTTGTTGGAATAAGAGGATAGACCTTGTTTTCTCACTTTTACCCTTCCAATTCTCTCCCTCATTTCCCTGCGGGGAAAGTGAGTGGTTGGTTGTGTGGGGCTTAGCTGCTAGCAGGGTTAAATCAACAATATTGCTTCACAGTGCAATCATATTGTAGGGCCACCCTCCTGAAGCAGTCAGTATCATAGAATTGGCTAGTCACTCTGGCGTTTGGTGGCTCAACCTGAAAACAGCACACGGACCATCAGTGTTGATGCAGCATTTAGCAGAGCAAAGGTCAAATGTTGATCTGATATACCTACAGTTCAGAGCAAATTGCTTTGCTGTCTATTATAGACAGCTGTAACAGTTACAGCAGAGAAGGATGAAAAAACATTTCTTTGCATTTAAAGGTGCGTTTTTGCACACACACACTTACAAAGGTGTATATGTACCCACATAGAAGAAAAAGCAGACAAAACCTGCCTAAATCTCCAAGTCAACCATTGGCAGTGTGGCGGCTGCTGCTGTCTAGGGTGGGAAATATTCTTCTTCAGAGTCCTACTATGCCTTTGTTTAGTTATGCCCTGGTGAATCCTCTTGAGGTTGTCACTGTCTGATTATTTCTTGTACCACTGTGCTGAATCTTGAATCCCTGATGTTCTGCAAGACCTGAATATTTTTTTCTGTAGAAAATGGTAAAAAAAATAGTGGTCCCCAATATGTGCTTGAGGGGAAAACGTCTTTGAGATCTTGTGACTTTACTTATAGGCACAGTTAGCTGCCCTGCTGTTTGGTCTGACAGGCAGAAGACAAGGTGATATTGCCTGTGGCAATATGTTTACCTATTGGCCGGTGAGGGTAGGGGAACAGCAGAGGGAAAAAGTTTCAGATACAACTGATGCTGATAGGTGCCTTGCAAAAGGCATGATATGTTGTGCTTTCAGTTGTAAAAGCAGATCCTTCCAAAATGACCGTTACATTTTAGCTTTTATAGCACTGTACAGATAATAAATACTGCTATTCTGCAGTTTGGTGCAAGATGCTATGCTGATCTGTCTCTGAGTAGGTCAAACCCAAGAAAACCTCTTCTTCCACTTGTGGATGAATCTTGGGTCAACAACAGAATATCAGGGACAATTCTTCTTTTTATTGGTTAGCATGCTGTCCCTCCCCTCAGTAGCTATGTCTGATGTATAGTCCCTAATCTCTTTCAGTGTCCTTGTGTTCCTGTTTATCGGCTTTCACTTTTATCTCTTACTTGGATGTGCTTGTTGCCTGCACTGAGTACAAGGAAGGAAAAGAAAGATGCAACTTGCAAAGGAACGGAATAAGACTAATGACCATGGATAACTTCTGCTTGTGGCGAGGCTGTGCCAGGAAGATGAAGAGAAAGAGCTGTCAATCACTAGTAAAGCATGTGCACAAAATCCATCCGTAATCTTACCAATCAAGTGGATTGAAAGAGGGGATCGAGTGCACCCTCAGCAAGTTTGCAGATGATACCAAGCTGGGTGGTGTGGTTGACATGCCTGAGTGACAGGATGCCATCCAGAGCGACCTGGACAAGCTCAAGAATTGGGGCCATCTGAACCTCACGAAGTTCAGCAAGGACAAGTACAGGATCCTGCACCTGGATGAGGGTACATCATGGAACACCTCTCCTATGAAGATAGGCTGAGAGAGTTGGGGTTATTCAGCCTGGAGAATTTAAGGCTCTGGGGAGACCTTACTGGGGCCTTTTAGTACCTAAAAGGGGCTTATAAGAAAGATTGGGACAAACTTTTTAGCCTGTTGCAGTAGGACAAAGGGTAATGGTTTTAAACTAAAGGAGGATAGATTTAGACTAGATATAAGGAAGATATTTTTTACAATGAGGGTGGTGAAACACTGGCATGGGTTGCCCAGAGAGGTAGTTGATGCCCCATCCCTGGAAACATTCGAGGTCACATTGGAAAGGGCTCTGAGCAACCTGATCTAGTTGAAGATGTCCCTGCTCATTGCAGGGGAGTTGAACTAGACTCTTCCAACCCAAACTGTTCTGTGATTCAATATGCATGCTTGCTCCTATGTGAGGGAGAGAGAGAGGATGAAACAGAACAATGACTGTCCTTGTTCAGACTCACCCTTCTACTTTTGGCTTGGGGTCAGGCCCAAAATCCAGAAGAGTGTATTTCCTGGTTTCTATTCATTGAGGGTAAAAATTATACAAGAATTTTCCATGCAGCTGACCCAAAAGTCTTGTCTAAACTTGATCTGGGTCTTAACATTGTCTCTTTGGTCCATCTCTAATTTAATATGCATTTGAACAGAAGTGGCTTCTTGATAGAGCCTTTCACCTCCAGGTCACCCTTTCAAATCCAATTCAGGCCTGTCGTGACCAAATGTTACTACCATCTGACGGCTCTTCTGTGTCCTGTGTGAATTGTTGGCTTCAGTCCAGTAGCTGGTGGACAGGTGCCTGAATTGCAAAAACTGCCAGAGCTGACACTAACTGGACATCTCTGCAGAGGGGTCAAAGAGTGAATCAGCCTGGCAGATGAATTAATACTTAACTTGTAGGCACTGTGATGCTTTATGTCTTCAAAGTGCTTTACAAACGTCAGCTAATCCTCAGGAGGTGTTATCCGCAGTGGCAGGTGAGAGAAGAAGCAGATAAAGAACCAGGATCAGAATATGCATGTTGCTGACCTCCCACTCGGAGACCAAAACTATGAGTTTAGCTTCTTTCAGAGCAGAGTTCAACCTCATTGGAGGGGGTCCCATGTTCTTCTACAGCTAAAAGCATTCCTTAATTTTTAAGACAGGCAGGAAAGCAGTGTTGACGGACATGCCACCGTTTTGCTGCATGAATCCATGGAACCAACAGAAGCGTCTTCTCCATCCTCTTTGAGGCACTAATGAGTCATGTCAGATTATGCCTATCATTAAGAAGTATCATATTTTAGATTGAGAACTTTCCATGTAACCAGATCGGTAAATAATTACTTTTTAATGGCAACTGGGTTGGAGAGTTTCATTCCAAAAGACAGCAGCTTGTGGAATGTCATTGGAATAATCTGAAAAAAAAGCATGAAGTGTTAGGAAGAATTGCTGGATGGTCATGCAGAGTTAGTGGTACATCAGCGTTTGCAAGCTGTTTCTGCAGGGACACTTAAAAGACATTGTCAGATTATGTAAAGGTGTCCACAGGAATAAGAAGAAATTGGCTTTTATATTTCATGTCAGTGAGAATATGAGTGGTTCTAAACTGGCATTTTCCCTTCTGTGTAAGCAAGACGAGGAAACATTTTTTATAACTTTTTTTAAAGTTTTTTAACCTTTAGAAGGTTTTTAAAAATATTAAACCACTTTTCTACTATTAATTTCTTACGTAAACAACTGCTGTTACCATGGTGTCTACAGAGGTGAGTGGAGCAAGTGGTCCATGAGATGATGAATGGAAGGAGAAAGATGCTGTCCCTATGGTTACAAAAGGCTAGTGGCATACCTCTGAAATAGTGCCTCTAATAAGATGTGGCTTACACCATCTGGAAGACTGGAGAAGACACTGTAGGACTGACTTGTCAGAGGTTATAAAGAATGGCAGAGGAAAATATTCTTGGAAGTATTTGCCTTTTTTTTTGTTTATGCTGTCCCTTTCAAATTTGGGGGAAAAAATATGGGGAGAAGGTAGATGTAAGAAAATTGATTTGGGTAAAATTCACCTTACCAGGCACCCTAATCCAGGGATTTCAAGGGAAGCTTGAAAATGTGAACTGTATCCAGACACTTTGAATTCCGCCTCATGTTGCCTTGTATAGTAAGAAGGGGGCAAGTGTTGTGCCTCCCTGAAGAGTCATTCAAGGCACTGGGCAAAGTCCCCTGGAGTTAAAAGGGCCAGGACTGGTGCTTTCTAGCTGCATGTAGACTGCTGAACATGTGATGCTGAATGGTCAGTTTTCCTTTATTTCGCTTATTAGCACGTTGTGTTTGTGTTTTCTGGTGTCACCACTGTAAGCGTTGACAAAATAACTGGGTGTGTATGTCAAACTGGATATATTTGAGACCTATGCAGAATTTTCTTTTCAGAGATTCTAGTCCTGAGGAAGCATCAAAGAGCCAGTGTTCTGGGAATTTCCAAATCTTTTCTGAACAAAAAGGGACAAACTCCTTATGCTGTGCCAACTGTTGTATGTCCATTTGCCACAAACAGTGGCTTAGCAGCAAGAGTGCAGAGTCTGCCTGGAGGCTGTTGTGTTCTCTACCACTAATGATAAGCCATGGTTTTAGCCGGTTGTATAAAACATTGCAAGTATGAAATATTGGAGTGAAGAAGGCTTTTGGATGCTCTCTCTCTAAACCAATTGCTACGCCCAAGAATTAATAAAATCCATATTGAAGTGACAGCTGGTGGACCGAGCTGGCTTCTTCCTGCATCATTGTCTCTCTAGTGGCTCGTGTTCTGGGCTCAATGCACATTTATTCTTTTATTACGACATTTATTGATTTTTATTTTTTATTTATTTATTAAATTTCTGTTTCCTTAAGAAACATAATTGCAGTGTTCAAAATCTAACTTTGGTCATATCAGCACATCATTCTTTCCTTTTGCTCTTTAATTACTGACCTTCCAAAGGTGTTCAGCTAATGAAATAAAAATGTAGACGTGTGAGAATATATTTTCTCAAAACTTTACGTGGCACCAAGAACCAGTTTCCAGTTTCTGTGCTACTTTGACTATTTCATATCTTGACAATATATGTGAGCTCTTATTCTTTATCCATGATTTCTTTCATTTTTTTCCCCCTCCCTAACGTATATGTATATTTCTCAAGCTGCCAGAAACTTTAGACTGACTCAGGAGAACAGCAGAAAGTGTGTGTCACAAAGGGATTCAAATGAACTTTAGAGCAGAAATTCATTTGCTTATTTATTTGTTCTGGCTTTATGTGGTAAGTGGCAAGAAGAGGCAAAGACCATTCTTTTCAAGGGAGAGAATGTTAACTGTTGTTTTCTAGGAAGTGGGGTTCAATCATTGTCTCTGTCAGCCTAGTGAGTGATTTATGTTTTGACACACAGAGAAAAGAAAGACCAAGCCTGCCTTTGTTTTCTCCACCTCTGTAAGCTGGGTCATCCAGGTAATTACAGCTTTACTTAAGAAAGAGAGTGTGAGAGAGAAAATCTCCATCGCTGCTTGTAAGCACAAAGAAAAGATACTTGAGGGAATTAAATTGCATGATGATTTTTATAAGGCATCTGAATCATTTTGCATTCCACCTCTAAAGCAGAAAATGATGAGTTTAATATCATATTGTATGATGTAACTTGTAAGTCTCTCAGAAGGCAGCTGTGGCATCCAGAGATGTTTGAGCCTGGTTATTCATTATTTTCTGCTTAAAGGCTGAAGCGAATGTGACTATGAGACTTTGAGCCACCTCTAAATTCATTCCCTTTCTTACTTGTAAATGCTACTGTGTTAAAAGCCCTAACTGGGGTGGGTTCTGCTGTGTAGATACTGACAGGTGCCCCTGGGGTTTAATGGCAGGTTAGGACTGGTTTATGTTTTAAGTGTGTTTGTATGTGCCATGTAAATGCACACATACATTTATTAACCTCATTCTCCCATTACATTCTCCCTAACTCAAAGAGAAACAATTTCAGAAGGTCAGCTCTCTGCTGACTTTTCTGAAATTCCCATCAGTAAGTGACATTATATATTTAATAAAATGTTAATTCTGTGATCCTGCCTAAATTGCAGAAGATCAGTAATCATGTCAAAATCTTCCAGAGAACCTCAACTGAAATATGAAACTTTATTCCCTAGCTTAAACTTGTAGTCTGGCAGTGGGTGAAACAGTTCCTACATGTAAAGTACTTATGAATGTGCATGAGACTAAAGAGAGAGAAGAAATACCATTATTATTCAGGAATAGATCTTGACTCTTTTGAGAAACTTGTCTGCAAACAAATTGTCTACTACTTGGTCTACTACCTGGGGCACGAGGTGGCAAACTTGGAGTTTAACTGGGCTGTTATTGTCCATTTTAAGGCCACAATATCTTTGTGTCTCTGAGTAAAGGAAATTTTTCCATTAGAAACTCACGTGTTATATTAAAAAGGCACTAAATTATTTTGTCTGTAATGGAGAATGCTCAAGATGTTTCCCTTTCATAAAATAATGAATGTGGTGAGAAGAAATGAAACGTGAACCACTGAAATACTGTTCTGTTCACATCCAGCTGTGTCTGGGAGTAGTTCATCTAACTGGCAATTACTCTAGCAATGTTTAACAACTTACTGGATAAGATGGACAAATTCGGGCTATATTTAGTGGGCAGGAATATGTGAAATAGAGTTTTCTATAAGTTCAGTAGGAGAGTAAGGAACAAAGACCAGAAAAAACAGTGGAATTGTTATTGTGGGCTGACTTAGGAAACGACTTTTGAAATACATTGTAATGAATGAGTGGATAAATGTTTTTAAACACTTCTCTGGGTGATGAGATAACCTGTTGAATGTCATGGTTTCCAAACAAGCGATCTGGAAGCTTAATCTTTAGGTGAAGGTGGTATCTGTGAAGGGCACTGTTTCCTCACAAACAACCATTGTAACCAGACTATTTGAAAAATGGTTTTGATGATCAAGAAAGGTCTTCAAAGAAATTCCAGCATCCCAAGAGATTATCTAAAATTCTCTGGAAGGCTTTTACCAGCAATTTTTGCCGTGAGAATCCTAGGAGCGTTTAGAAAACATTCTCTAGTGATATTCTCTAGTTGGACTGGATTACTCGATCAATTGACTACCAAGCTGAGGCTCAGGTCACCCATGTTCTGCAGGTGAATTTCTTGCTGGATAGCCTGTGGAAAGTTATCTTAGTAACCTGTGCCTCTGTGTCCTTGCTTGTAGATACCTTCTTTCGGAAACAATTTGATAACTGCGGATGAATAAGTATAGTATGACATAGCATAAATACACTTTATGTCAGCACCTTTGTGTTGTTTAAGACACAAATGACACTAGTCTATTGTTATATATCTCACTGTGCTTCTCAATTACTTTATATTGGTAAATACGTCCCTATAAAGAGTTCTGTTGAGGTGTTCTAAAAATAAGTATGACTTAGGTCACTGACTTCTATGTGAAGGACATTCATGCTTTACAAATATCCAGTTTAACTCGATTATCTCCTCACTTCATCATCAAATCACTGTTTTGAGACTTTACAACATGTTCTGTCTTATGGTGATATGCCAGTGTGCATCTGATCTCATCAAATTCTGTTTCTGATGGGGAAATTATCTTATGAAAAATAATATTACTCAATCTAGGGTTTAATTTCGGTATGCTTGGAGAGGAAGAAAATCCTATGTGGTATTTCATCCTGTCAATGCTAATCTTTCTCCTCAGTGCTATATCTCCAAATAGCAGATGTGTGTTTTATTGCAGTGTTGGTCGTCTACAGCACAGCATAATATTTTGGCAGAAGCAAACAATTCATTGTATTAGAGTCATATACAATCAAATTTTCCTTTTCCTATGAAGCATGGTCAGATATTGATATTGCATTAGCTAACATTTTAACATAGGAGAGGCTTAATAAGATACAGTATTACTCTCTCTAGGCTGTTTAATTAAACTCAACAGTCACTGTGTATTGTACATTGGTTTTCTGCCAAGGGAAAGTAAATCTGTATCATATTAGTTTCACATACCAAATGATGTTCTCCCCCCATCAGAGACTCTCTAGAAGAGCTGACACTGCTGTCACATGAACTGCATAATACAAACTGTGTTTGTATTACATTGGACTGTCTTGTAGCTCAGTATTCTCCAGTAGCCTGAGTGAGCTTTGTGTGCAGACGAGACATGTGGGTGGAGAGCTGCATGTTGTATCTTACTTGCCGAGGCCCCTATTTGCTGCTGAGGAGTACGGGGCTAAGCGTCGTAATCCCTGTCCTGCTAACAGAGCTCTTCTCCATTCCGCTCTTGGGGCAGGGAGATCTCAACTCTAACCCTCTGGTCACCAGGAAGGTCCTTACTGGTGGCCAGGTGACAGGGGTGGGTTTGTCACTGTCTTGTCACAGAGCACCATTTGATCAGGACCAGAAGCTGCAAGAGTTTGGGGAAACTCTGGGTAACCCAGTGTCATCTGCTGTGGTAGCACTTTTTAGTACTGGATGTTGCCTTCTCACTGCTGTCAATGGCACAGTAGATGGTGATCAAGGTGAACATCCTCTCTTTGCCGCTGATGGCAGGGGAAGTAGTATCACCTATATATTATGTGAGGAAAAGATGTGTCCCTGGACTGGAGACTTGACCAACATTTTCTTACATGGGAAGAGCAGGCAATTCTGTGTTAGGGGGTCCTGGTGTTTTCTTCTGTAGCAAGAGTTGATGCAGAATTACATGGAGGCTACAAGCGGAGAGGCAATCAAGGCACTTGCTTTTGGGAGTTGTTCTGTTGAATTACTACTACAGAGCAGAGTAAGACAAAAACATTTGCAGTATTTCTCCTTATGACCTGAAATAAACTGCATAGGAAATACTTTTTTACACAATTTTGAGCCTGTCTGTCCTGGCAGAAGGGTACATCTGCATATTGAGATGTAGAACTGTGCAGAGATGGCAAAGCTATGCTCAAACAATTATGCTCCAGAACTGAAGCATAATATTTTCATCAGTGGTGCCAAGCCCTGTATCAAAGTGAAGGATAATGCTTTGGGTCTATTTTGCACAGTGTCCTGTGCTGCATAAATGTTCTGGCCTTCTCAGAACAGGTAAAGAAATGTCTGTGGTGGTCCTGTGTTGCATCTCATGTGCGCCCACAAAGAGGCCTGAATGGTTGGACACATCAGGGCAGTGCCTTTAGCATGGCTCTCTGACGCTGGCACCATGCTTATGTTCAAGGATGGCAGTATTGGATTTATGGGAGGCTTCACCTACATAACACAGTTATGATTTATCTCATGCTGAATTTTTTGTTGTTGCTGTTGTTTTCCCTTAACAGAAGATTAACCTGGAGTTCTATATTGACATCCATGCCCACTCCACCATGATGAATGGGTTCATGTATGGGAACATCTTTGAAGATGAGGAAAGATTTCAGCGACAGGCTGTTTTTCCCAAGCTCCTCTGTCAGAATGCTGAAGACTTCTCTTATGTAAGCAATATTTCTCTTAATTAATTTTTTCCTAATTTATTTTTAAATGATAAATATCTGGCTTAATTGGATTGTGTGCATTTTATTTTAATACGAAGAGAAGGCTACTTAAAATTTTTGTCATTATTAGCTACCATCTTTCCTCTTATACTTACCTTATCCAGAAGTGGTAAGTTGTGATATATGTTGTCATTAGACACATGAACAGAGGCAGGCTCTTCATCTTCCGTACTATAACCTTTGGTTCTGAATTATTGAAACACTTAGTTTTTACCAGAAGATCTTCCATCTTTTGATCAACTGGATCAGCTTTATTATTTCATTGCTTATATTGGCAATTTTTTTTACTTGTGCACTTTAAATAGTAATATAATAGCAAATAGAAGTAAAAATAATAAACTTGAAAGAAAAGGTTAGATAATTTTTTGCTTAAAGTTGTGACAAAGGCAATGTGTGCTTTTGAAATTCTTTGATACTACCATGGAAAACTGTTCTGCAAGAAAATCTGCGATTGCTCAGTGCATGTCTTGTAACTTGGAAGAAAGTATGTGCGTAGGTATCTCTGGATAATGGAAATAAATGGTAAACTCCTATAAATGAATTGGAGAGGGGCATATGTTTTTAGAGCAAGTTTCAAATAGAGTAGAACAGATCCTTAGCACACATTGGTTGCTGTAGCTCAGCAGAAGTCAGTAGATTTAAGACTCTGGTCCAGCGTGTTGCAGCTTTGTGTCCGAGTATGATGACGTGGCCCTTTCCATAGCCTCTTTTGTGCATCAGCTTTCCTTGAAAGCTGTGCAAGTAGATCATACAACACCCAAGCCTGCCTGCAACTGCTTGTTTGCTTCTCCCGGCCCACCTTACACACCTGTGGAGCTGCCAGCTAAGCTACTTCTACACAGCTATCCCTTGCTCTGTTTCAATCTGTGCACTCCTGGTTTGCTTAAGTGGACATTCTTTCAAGTAACAGGTGTTTGGTGTCCCATTTTGCTTTGACTGGGATAAGGAATATTCAGAAACGCATCTCAGCTGAGGCAGTGCAAACTTCCAGCCGTGAGCTGTGAAGAAGGAAGGCGGTGGATGACGTTTGGCAGCTATGTAATAGGAACAGGCTCAATTAAAAATTACTTTGGAATCCTGCACCAAGCAGAGAAGAGCAGAAGAACCTACTGTTTGGGCCCTGATTTTATGTCTGTTGTGTTCTTAAACCTCTCTGTTACCCACCATAGGTTTTCTCAGTCCCTTTTTGCTTATACTTCAGTCTCCTGGTACTGAGAGGTAAACCTGGGTCTCCTCTCAAAGATGGGGACAGCTGTCTCCTCTGCAGTGCTATCCCGACCAGCTTGTAGCAGCGGTGGTGGGTGGAGGAGGATAGGGACCCTGCAGCATTCCATGTGTTTCGCTCTGGAGAAACAAAATCTAAAAACGGATACAAAAGCAGACAAGTCTGCACAGCAAAAGAAACTGTAATTGGAAAAAAGGCCATTTTCATCATGGCAAGAATGCTAGCCTAAAGCTTCCTCATCAAGGTGCAGTAGAGAATTTTTTTGTCTTGTGTTTGTGCGTATTGCACTGTGGAGTTTGAGTGGGAATTGAGTATAGAAATGGAGTTGTGCCACTGTTTTCTTGACAGATCTATTCCAGCAAAAGGAAGGAGGAATTGAAGCCCGATTCCTGTCCATTTCTCTGTTCTATGGTAGTTTGTTTTATGCGAGTAGGGAAAAAGTTTGGATCAATCTCTGACTTTTCTAAGGCTACGTAGAAGGTATCCTTTCCTCTGCCTTTTCTATTCCCAGGAGGGGGCTCTGTAGTGGATGAAACATTTCTCTTTTCTTCTTGGGATCAGCAGTGGCAGCTGGCCGGGTGACGCTTGGGAGGGTGTGTGGCTGCTGTTGCTTCCTCTGTTGCCTCATAGTGTTGTTTAACCAGTGTCAGTATTGTTTAACCATTGAGTTAACCATGTTTTGGGGGTTTGGGGGACTGCTGCAGTGTGAAGCTTTCTGCAGTCAACCACTGCAAGGGCTTCTCAGAAAACTGCCCAGAGCACAGAAGACCGAATCCATACAACATGAGGAAGAACAGCAGCTGCATCTGTTCCCGGCTGTTTGGAGCCTGGGGAAGAGGGAGCTGGGTTCAAGGAACAGCCTGTTCTTCTCCAAGAAGAACTCAGGGACTGAGTTTCTTATCTGCACCTGGTTGTTTCAAAAACACATTATAGATAAGGGGGCATTCACAGATCATAGCAATGAAAACGGGCAATTGATAGGAGTTTAGAAATTTTGTGCTCAAGTGTGGGATTTCTCTCTGTTACTGTGGGAGATTAAGTGTTCCTCTTAGCGCAAGCCTCGGTTGGCAAAGGGAAAATCTTTGAGAAAATGACGTAGGAAATAGAAGCCAATAGCTAAATAAACAGTACAGTCTCTCCCCTTTGACTCTCAATCTCCTTTCTATAGAAGCTGGCAACTAGATATATATGTTGTCACGCAGTGCACCACCGTTTGACGTAGGTGCTGCTGGCACTCCGTACATTGGGCTTTCAACTCGCATCCTACTGGTCTCTCGAGACCAGAAGCTTTTCCCCTGCCATCCATCCAAGCCATTCTCCTCAGGGCAGCTGAGGGGATAGAAGTGTTGGAAAAGGAGACAGCCACAAAGTGTCCAATGTGTGTGAAGCAAGAGGAGTGAATATTACTGCTGTCTCCAAGTGGGAAAGTCTCTGTTCTTTTGTTTTCAGCTCCATGCGGGTTATGTGCCTGGTTGGAAATATTGAGGGTGAAGTTTGCTGCTCGAAAGAGAGGAAAAGAATCCACAGCTTCCTGCATTTAAAAGTGGGGGGGGAGAAAAAAAATGTTGAAGATTAAAAATAGTGTATGTAAATACGCCCTATTGACTGCTCAAAGGGAAGGGGGGAAGTGCATTGTTAACATTACCAGGCTGGTGTTTGAAAGTGTGGGAATGGACCACTGTTGTTACTAATTAATTTTCCAAAGCTTCAGGAGGTCTCATTTACATTGTATGCTGCTGCGGCCATTTGTTGGGATTATAATACTTCAACAGCAGCACTTCAAGTGAAAACTGGCGGCTGCATGAAGTGTTGTCCATAATTGACTAGCTCCATGTCTTCACACAGCACAGAGACAATGTTCCATTATGTTATCCATTGACAGTATCATTGAAAAGATTACTCTCCTTAAAGCATCTGTCAACCTTGATTGATTTACAAGGGACAAAGAACTGAAAAGGTTTGAAGTGCGGGTACAATTTTTGCCACCGTTTAGCATACATAATGGTTCTCCTTTGATGTCAAAAGCTCATCTTCTATTAATAATGCAGAGGGCTTTTGAATGCAGGCTACTTGTATGGAGTTCCACACTAATAACCTACTTGCTGTGAAATGGGATTCACTTTGGAGAAGCAGTCATTTGTCTGGGTTTTACATGTTCGGAATGAATCCCGACTCAAAGGGATTTCTTTCAGTGCTCTGCATGATTGCAGCTGAGCCCGGCACGGGTTAGGGAAAGCAGGCAAATCCTAGCCTGCTCCTCCAGCCGAGAATCTGGCAGAAATCACGCAGCCAGATGCAAAGGAGCATGAACAACAAGCCTAAGATGATGCGATCAAATGCCTTGTGCCGTTTTGTCTGGCAACCTTCTATTAATATACTTTAGAGTGCATTTCATGCCTGGACTGCTTTCTTCACCTGTCATTTCCAATAGGCCCTTTTATTTAAATGACAGAATCCGAGGGAGATTGGTGATTAGAGTAGGGGATGGATAGGGGATTTGTGCCGGCATGCCTGTTGTAGGACCAAAGGCAAACCACCCAATGTCTCTGTACCCTGTCTGTTGAGCAGGACACTTAACCTCGCAGTACTCTGGAAGGCTGACTGCAGTTTGCAGGCAAAAGTTGTGAAAGGGACCAGAAATTCTTCATTTGTACATGACTTCAGAAACAGAGGCGTGCCTTTGGTTTATCTGTCAGCACGTGGAGAGGAAAGTGAAAGAAGAGATAGGAAGTTTTGCTCCCAGATAAATACCTGAGAGATTCTTGGGCAGCCGTCTGGGGGAAAAGGACAAATTCTGTAAGGAAAACATTTTATGTTTTCAAGGTTTAAGAAGGATATTTTTAAACATTGGGGAGTAAATATAATCTCTGTGAAAGCTTTAACAGCAAGAGCTGACAAGCTCTTTTGAAAGGCTGACTCACTGGGTTTTAGGAGCAGCTGTTGACACTATGTCTCAGTGCATTACACATCAGCCATGGCTAGGAGTTGTTGCAGTATTTGGAGGGGTGTTCTTCATTTGCCCTTTCTTGTTCTGGAGAGTGGATTAGTCATAACCACCAGACACAAGCACTTGAGCATTTCAAGAAACTGCTAGTCTTAGGGGTGGCTAATTTTGACCTTTGTGACAGTATGAGAGGAGACCATCTGTTCTCTCTGGTTCATTTAAAAGAAACAACCGCAGCCATTCTTCGATGGCTTTATCACTTTGTAAAGATTGCTTTTCTTTGCAGTTAAAGGATAAAGACTGGCCAGAGGTACTTGGCTGATTCTTGTTGGGTTTTTTCTTGGCGCTCAGAACTGGTGGTACTTGGGATAATTTTGAGTTCTCATTTCATTTTTTTGTATTCAACCTCCCAGCAGAGTGCCTTCCTTGGAAATACCATTTGTTGTCCTTTGTGCCGTGATGAGCCTGATAAAAACTTGGAGTCTTGTTATGCTGGGCACTGGGTAACTACTGAGAAAGTCCACAACCCAAGAGTTTCCAGTCATGTTGGGAAAGAGACAGAGAGTGGGTGGGAAGTGACTTGCTTGAGGAAATCGAAGAATAAAACCCAGGTCCCCAAAGTGCCAGTCTGGTTTCTCTGTCAGCAGTACCACACTGTGCACTCAACAGTGAAGTCTGTGAACAACAGCCCACCCCGTTTCATTTAGGGAAACATGTTGTTAACCCCATTGCGGTAACAATGTGACCTAAAACATATTACGTTGTCTCAGAAATATGGAATGATTTGCCCTAGTACTTTTTGTTGTGGATTTTTTGTTCAGTTGGTTTGTCTTTTTTTAGCCTGGATATCTAAAACTGAGCAACGAAGGAAAAGATTTTAATCTATCTATATTTTCTATTATTTTCCTTTTATCCACATACTCCACGTCTGTTCTCATTACCACAGCACCCCCCTCATCCATCCAAGCTTGCTTAGAGAAGATGTGTTCCTTCCAGCAAACTTCCTCCCATCTACCCATGGCGGCCTTGCTGGGCTGTTATCACTTGCCCTGAATGGACATCTCCCTCTTAGTCTTGTGATCGCTATTACTAATCCCAGTGTGGTTTGGGACATGTCTGAAGGAAGTGCTGGCACAAGTCCCTGAGGGAGCTGTTGCTCATGAACACTGAAAGAGCAAATCTCAATAATCTGTTCCAAAATAAAGAGGAACCTGTTTGTGTTGCCTGTGGCCAGGCAGGGAAGGGGGAGTACCATCCCTTCCAACCTAGACAATTCTATGATTCTTAGTTGCTCGGACCTAGAATTCATCCTGAAGTAAAATCCATACTCACTTTCACCACTGTCTCCTAACAGCCTCTCTGCTGTTTTGGCAAAAAAGGCTCTTGGCCCAGAAAGGCAAAAAGCTGTTGCATTCAGGTAGGTTTTGTTATCATCATGCAAGCTTAACAGATCTACTCGGAAATCTCCAAAAACCTGAGCACAACAAATGATCCTACCTTCTTTTTTTGTTGTCTTGTACCAGGGCATTTCCAGAAAGACAAATACAGCTATTATATGCTTTAGCACCCCTCTGGGATGCATTTCTGCTTGCTGCTTCTTGGACATGTTGTTCCATAAGTTCATTTATCTATCTATTTATTTATTTATTTATTTATCCTGGAGACTGAGTGAGGGGAGGGAGGAAATATGTTTCTGGTGGCACAGGGAACAGGTTGGTAATGCCTGTTCTTCTAAGAATTGTAGATTTTGGTCTCACAAGAACTATGCCCTCTGCAGAGTCACGGCTAAATGGAACTGCTCCGTTACATCGCGCTGAACCAGTCCACCCCTCTTTTTATACAGAGGGTTGAATTAATTTGTATTGCAAAGAAATGGAAAAGCCGGGGCGGGGGGGGGAGAATGTTTGAGTAAATGGATTTTCTTTCAGTACTTTCTTGCTGCGGAGTTTGTGCATATAGGAGTTGACAGTCCCTTCTCCATCCCCACACAGGTGGAAATTTTGAATGTCCACAGAAGAAACAAGTTTTCATAGCAATTTTGTTGTGTACTTTCAAAGACCATCGTTACTCTTACCTAATGTCAACGAGCTGGGAGCAGGTGACAGCCTCCCAGAGTAGCACAAATGAAAGGAGCTCCTTTACATCGAAATATAAACCACCTCACTTGCAGGGTGCTGCAAAATTCGCTCTGCTGGGACAAACTGTGCTGTGAAGGAGGGGTAGGAAGTTGGTTAAGAACTAGACACCCATCGCCCTTCCAGAATCTCTTTCTCGGTATTAACTCTTTAACTATGTGGTATTTTAACATATGTAGAATACAAGTCTGGTTTGGAGAACTGTTCCAGAGCAGTGAGAGAGCCCAGGAGTTGTTTGAGCAATGGGCTGTACTGGGTCGCTCTGGGAGCAGTGTACAGCATGCGGCCCCTCCTTAGGAGGGGTTGTAATCTCCTGATTTAGACCTCCAAATGAGGCGAACATCTCTTTGCCACAGAGCAAACCACTTTTTCTGCAGACTGTTCAAAGCAGCTGCAGGCATCATGGTTGTATTTCCCTTTCTGCTTCTCATTGTCCTAAGTTTCTGTCATTTGTATAAATGATTATGAAAGCGCTCCCAGGAGACCGCGCACATACTCATAAAACTATTGTAAAGAGAAGCATTGCAGGCTATTGCTAGAGGCTATTTTATTGTATATTTTGAGGAAATGTCTTGTTTTCTACTGACAAATAGGGAAACTGAGAACTCCAGAGACACAAGTTATTTTTCTAAATGGTGTGATTATTCTGTGGAGCTTAGACTAGGAAATGCCAGCTTTGGCATCTTTGGGGAAGGATGTGCTCTGAGAAGCGGAGGTTGCTATTAATAAAAAAACAGGGTGGGGAGGAAAGCAGATATTTTCTTCATTATTACCCTGAAGCATTTGCAGATCCCTTACTTGTGTATTTCAGTGGTCACAGCTTGGACTGGCTCTTAAAAGGGAGATAAGTTCCAGACTAACTCTGGTTTATGGGTGATGGGTTTGCATATAGGGCGATGGTTGAGTAGGTGACACTGTCACGTGTGGCTAAGTGCACTTCTGGTGACAGGGAGAAGCAGACTCATGGAAGAAGGAGCTCAGAGGACCTGAGGAAGTATGTTTTGGGAGACAGTACACTCATTCATGCGTGCGTGTGTGTTTGGGGTGGCAGAATCTAGTGGCAAGAGGAGCTCCAACTGAGGTTTGCTTAGAGGATGGGGTGAAATCTGCCTCCTCCTTTTGCCTTTTCTGAGTAGGTTGTGATGGGCTCCTCAATCTTGTAGGGGAGTCCTCAACTGACTTTGTGAAGGTCTCAGGGTAAGGCCATCGCCACCCTGCTTTGTTTGGCTGCAGGGTGTTGTTTAAGAAGCTCTCTCAGAAGAGCTGCTGTTTGGTTTGGATTCCAGTTGCATTAGCTGCTATGGTGAAGCCAGTAAACTCAATAAGCATCTTCAGTGCTGTAGCACTCGGGGAGGTGGGAGCTGTGAGTACAGCCGATTACAGTGCACGTGAGGATGAATCCTGGGGAATGTGAAATGCAGGCCAAATCCCTACACTGGTGCTGCCAGTGTAACCAGTACAAGGTGCAGAGACAGGCAGTGGACTGTGGAGACCTCCATCAGTCCTGGAGCCGTACGGCAGAGCACTGACAGAGCAGAGCACAGATATTAATGAGCAGTGAAAAGAAAAGTGCAGCTATTGTAGTTCTCACAGGTGAACAGCTGAAACCCTGAAGCATGAAACCCACTAGCTTTTCTAACTACAGAGTTTCCAAAAAGGGAGTTCATTTGGTAGGTTTGGGTTTTGAGGCATAAACTGAGAGCTTATAAAGCTCCCTCCTTCCAACCCCTCTGCTAATGACCGTGCATATATGTGGTTTTTATCAGCAAACTTAAGCAGGCATGACTGAAAGACACTCAGGAGGGCAGGGGAGGGGGAAAGATCTGGTATTCCTTCACTCTGCGTTAAAGGGATAATGAAGCCCCTCAGGGAGCCCATGTGTGTGTGGTGGCAAAGTACCTTTAAACTGTTATTTCTCTGAGGAGAACCGCACTTTAAAGCCTGACAATGCGGTGCTAGGTGGGTTGTGTTCATGGTACTCCTACAATGCCATGCTGCCTTTAAGAGAAGGTGATTGCTGTCTGCTTTCCACCTGAGCAGTAGAAAGAAGGCAAAAAGAGACAGGTAGTAGAATGGTGAAAATCTCTTAGGATTTGAGGCTATTTGTTCTTCAGTTTTCAGTTTCAGGCTTTTCTCTCTCGCATTCTTAGGATAGGTCAAGTTGTTTCTGATCTCCTCTGCATGCCTTTTCTCAGATTTCTGCAAATCAGATTCTAGTTCGGAGAACATTCCCTTGTTAAACCCAAAGTTTGCTGCCCACCTCAGTGTTTCCTACCAGGCACAAAAGTTATGAAACAAAATGCTGTCCAACTGCAGAGCCGTCAGTGAGAGGGAGCGAGCAAGCCCTTTTCACAGGAATATCAGTCTGATCTGGCGGTCCCTAAGGGATCTGGAAAAACTCCAAGTTAATGGGATCCCTCTTTGAAATGATCCTGGACTTTTCAAAACCTCCACTTCCCAAATTTTGGTAGTCACAAATGATTTTGAGATGAAATACGTTTTCCTCCTGTGCATCAGAAACACAGCAAAGCTGCAAGATGAGATGAATCATGGAGTAATTTTCAGCTCTGTTCTCATTTCATCGTGTCTCTGCTCCCAGAATCCTTCCTCTTTGCCTACTACCTCCTTCAGATCAGCTTTCTGCCTTTGGGATTTTTTTTTCTTTTTCTTTCCTTTCTTTCTTTTTCTTTTTCTTTTTTTTTTTTTTTTTAATAATCTCATCTACATTTCAGATGCTGGCTGCAGCTTGTTTGTAAAATAAATTGGAAGAAGGCTGCCTGATAGCAGCCTCACAAATGCCATCATTTCCAAGTCTTCAGACCCAGTTGGCATGGAGTTGATAGTCTATCACAAAAAACACTAACACATATGCTTTCCAGTCTATTAAGAGAGTTAATGGAGCTGGTGAGAAATGGGTGTGAGGAGAGAGTTAAGTTGGCTTTTGAAGTGAGAAGTTTCCTCAGTGCTTCCACAGAAGTAAGGAGATAAGTTTTGCTTGTTAGGTAGCTGGATGGACTGCCAGCTGCAAGAATGGCAGGGTCCAAGCAGTGACTGCTGGGCACACCATGGCAGTAATTAGCACTATCCACATGAGGAAAGTGAGCTACCAGTTGCGCTCCTGTTATAGCACCCTGTGGAGGGGCAAATAGAAGTGTCACAATATGTAATAATGCTATTTACAATCTTCTGTGGCAAAGATTTCAAAACCGGTGCATTTCTGTGCTCCCTTTCTAACTTTTGTAGACTTCAATAAAGCGTTCTAGAAAATGAGAGTGAGTGAGTTATAGGTGATACTGTAAAACTCTTCACCGAGATGGATTTGACATTGTCTGGGCTCCAGTCCATTTCCCAATGGCATGTCTATTCTTCCTTGATGACAAGTGTGTCATTCCTTTTTTCTAGAGCACTAACTACTAACTTTTTTATCATCACTTTTTTGCTACACTGGGGCAGTGAGTTGAGGGCTCATAGAGGTCAGACCTGCTTTAGAAAAAAAGCTTGCTCTTCAGCTGTAAGAGCAGCATCAGCAGATAACTCTGGTGAGGTTGTAATTGAGTCCTGATTACACTTGGCCATTTCTGGTGCTGATAGGTGAAGAGCATGAAGCAATTTGCATGCATAATCCCAGTTTACCCCAGTAGGTAAAGTGCTTATTGCTCAACTACAGAATGAGCAAAATGTGGGCAGTTTTTCTGGGTTTGGGGTTGTTGTTTTTTCATTTTTTTTTTTTAGGAATAGCTAGACTCATTTGTGAAATACAGCTTATTTCCCAAATGGAAATGACATAGGGTGATGCAGCATATTCTAAATTATGTGTTGTAATATAAAAACACTCTCTAACCATGAATCCTCTCAGTGTTTATGTGTCTGCTCTTCTCCAGGAAAGATGATTCTCCGATTCTTGTGAGCATACAGTTGAACATGCTACATCCTTTTGTAAAACAGTTCCTGGACCTACATCTTCATAGACAGGTGACTCCCATCAGCAAATGGGAAGATCTCTTTATTCTGAGTTTCATGAAAATACTCTGTTTGTGAGGACAAATGATCTTCTGGGAAACATTCATGTGCGCACTAGATCTCAAGTTTTTGAAGATATATGCAGTTTGCTACTTCCTTCCACGGGTACATAAACAATTGATTAGGTTGCAGTAGATGTGAACAGCTGGTAAAATCTATCTGTTGGATTTCAGGAACCCCCTAGACCTTGCTACATCAGAAATTCATCTTTCTCAATCTGTCAAAGTCCGTGACCAGATTTCTGTCTGGTCGACGATTTCTCTCCTAATTACTTTCTGAGTCATTTGTACCTTGTCATTTCCTTTCTTGCTGCGTTGGAGAAACATCTTAGGATTGATCATAAGTGATGTGCAGCCTACACCCTGCTTCCCATGCTAGGAGCTTGGCAAGGTCTGACTTGCACTGCGGTTATACCTTGATCATTTTTCTCCCTGATATGTTGAACAACTTCAGAAGACAACAAAGATTCAAAGTCCTGTACGAGAAAGTACCCTTTTGTACCCCGTCCCTTTGCCCTGCCATCAGTGAAAGGTAGAACTGAAGCTCCCATCCACCACTGGCTGGAGATTGAGCCTGCTTGACATTTCAGCCCTTTTTGGCATCTCTTCTTTCACTGAACAGCGGACCCAGATTTACTGGGGTTTGCCTCCAATTTTTCCTTTTGTGCAATCTGAGTTTTTTTGATGCTGTAGCAAGAAAAGTCTCTTGTGAAGTCACACATACACTGAGGAGGAGGACCCACCAGTGGAAGCTCCTTCCAAGCAGAATCACTCAGATTCCAAGTTCATCAGGATGCCAAAGGGTGGAAAATTCAGTCTCAGATGTGTGAGAAATGTGCTGTTATTCCTCTTCGTCTTTTGGAGCCACTCTTGTGAGAGCTTGATACAGGCATGCAGAGGCGATCAGTAAACTGCCTGCCCTTACTTTGTGAATGTGGACTGCTCGGGGCATTCGTTCTAGTAGTTGTTATCAGGATGATGGAGCAGTGCTGAGAAACCAAGAGTATCCCTCAGCCATATGGGAGCTGCCTAAGCTGTTGAGCTTGTAAGCTAGCTACCAGGGGGCTGAATTCACTGAGGAGAGACACTGTGTGGTAGAGAGTGTCCTTACCAGCCAAGAGACAAGACTGCCCTGGAGACAGGCGTTCTGGCACGTTGAGAGGTCTGACTAAGGGCCAAGATTTTTTTTTTTTCTGCTTTGAGACCACTCCAGAAAGAATTTGCATGCTTTTTTTTTCCTTATTTCCTTCCACACATCTCTGTGTCTGCTGCAATGTCTGAATAAGGTCCAATTTGTTTACAAATTTCTTTGTGCTGCCTGGCTGTTCGCTGTCATTCCCAATGGGGAATCTGGTCGTACAGAAGGTGTTCAGCAAGGCATGGGGAGGAGGAATGAAATTTGGTAGGAAGGCCTGGGGAAGCTGCCACTAACACCCAAGATGTAGAGAGAGGGTCAGCACACCTTGAGCCTGCCAAGTGTGTGTGAAATCCAGCTGTAGTTTTCTAGTGGGTTTCTTCCCACCGGAAAGTGGGGGAATCCTTCACCCTTCCTGCTCTGCACTTTTAACACTGGATTCTTGTTGCTTGGCACCTCCTAATCCTGTAGATAGCTATTTGTTCACTGAATTTTCTCACACAAGCTGGGAAGCAGAGTCCTCCTGTGAGCTTCAATGTATCTGTGTATTTTAATAACGAATTACTGTTGATTTTATACAAATATCCCTATTTAAGTACTTCAAAGTCTTTGATGTTTCCCCCCACCCTCCAGACTTTGTACTTTTTGCTCTTGCTGTTGTTGACACTCCCATGTGATTCACCCTTGGAGAAATAAATATTTGCTGAGCTGTTCCCCTGCTGTGCCTACTCAGTGCATTTGCTTAATGATGACTTCGGTTCAGCTTTGCAAGGTGTTTACGGCAATAGATCTTCCCAGAAAAACAATAGACTCATTTGTGGACAACTTTACCTGTGCTTTTTCCCCCCCTCTTGTCCCCGGCTTCCCACCCCCTCATGCCCACCTCTTTTCCCCAGATTAGAGTTTGATTAAATAAATGTGCATGCAAAAAGCTCTTTCTTTGCCATGGTAATATATGGCTTTTCATAGCCTTTGCTTCACCATTATCCATTGCCAAGATCAGTTCTGGTGAGGAGTCAAAGTTTTGCCTGTTTATTTCTCCACTCCATTTATCTTGACTTGAAACAGTGAGTAGAAGGTTGGACTCAAGCAAGTACCTGCTGCCTTTCCTTGTCATTAGTTGAATTTTCTTGAATCTGTAATTTTCTTCTTTTTGTCTAAAACATCAAATCACATTCTGGCTTATAACATTTCCTCTAGAGCCAAGCCCAAGCCACTGTTTCAAACACATGCTTGTGTTCAAATTTGAAAGGTTTATGTAACATTTTCTCTACCCCAACCTTCTTGAGTCAAATCAGATATCTTACTTTTTACTCAAGACATCAAGTTGGTCTATGGCATCAGATTTTTTTTCAAAATGAGGACAAAGTTAACCTCCAAAATCTACACTTATGCACCTAAATGAAGGTTCAGCTTCTTTTTATTCCTGGAAGTGCAGTACTACCTGGCAAAGAAATTAACAGGTGATTTTATTAATGCCATTGCCATTTGAAGTAATTTTGCATGGCTAAAACTGGAACCCTTGTATTAAAAAAGTAAAAAAAAAACAACAAACCACACAACAAAAAAAAAAAAAAAAAAAAAAAAAAAAGAAAAGAAAAATCAAGAGAAAACATGNTCCAAACCCCCCAAACCTCACAAAATAGCATAATAAAAATGCAAACTCTGGAAAGATCCAAATTTTATTTTCTTTTTTTGGCCATTTACAAACCTCTCCTCTAATTGTTTAAACTACTTATGTTTCACTTTTGAAATACGGCAAGTATAATTTTGCCAATAACCAGATCCAACTTCTGAGCTGTTTTCTGCCAGAAACCAAAAATCACTTCAGTGAAGTAATACATCAGACTCTCTCTTCATCTATTTCCAGCTGATGAGGTTTCAGCTTATAGCAGAGATTGTTTTTTATTAGGCCCTGAGTACATGACCTGGCACTTGTGTGGCTGAGTTTTATCTGACTACTATCACTTCGGTCCTCAAAGTCATCCCACTGCTTTTTTTTGGTATGATATTCAGAGCCTCCTCCATAATGATGATTCATTCCACAGTGTGTCATCAGCAAATTTCGTTGGCATGGTCTTACTCTATTATGCCAAGAACTGTGATGAAAATATTATGTAAGATTTTTCTCAAGAACCATCTATGAGGAATTCAACTCATAACCTTCCTCTAGCCTGATTGAAATCATGGGAAATTGAGCTGAATAGGACCCTGTGTCCAAACTGTATCCCAAAGACATGAACTATACCCAGCAGATACTTTTCCAATTTGTTCTTAAACATAATTGATGAGATTCCATAATCTTCATAGATACTCCCTATCAGTAACTGAGTCTCCTAATCACTGGAGTTCTTCTGTTGCTAATGTCTGCCTTGAATCATTTCTCTGACATTTTCCTTGTTTTTACTGTGCCAAATACAGCCGTAGAATTAGCTCATTCCCCTTGTGAGTGATGCTTCTGCTCACTATTCACAATACCATGTTCTGACACGTTTGTTGTCGTCATCTTTTGAGCTGGCTCCATACACCCATAATCATCAGCTGAAGCTTTTGTGCATTAAAAGTTCCACCACACGAACTTTTCATTTGATCATGAGGCACTATCCATTGAAATCAATGTTTGCTTGACTTCTGAAGCAATCCCCAGAGCATGATTATCTTCCTTTTTGTTTTTGAATTTTAACTGAAGACAAAGCTTCCCTCAGTTTCATGGTCTCAGTAGTCTTCTGAAGGCTTCTTTTGCAGGAAGTCAGAGAACTTTCCCTCTTGTAGACCTCCTTTAGTATTTTATTCCATGTATCAAATTAACAATTAATTTCCCCATCCGTCCTTATGAGAGTTTTACCTCCCTGTCCCATGGATATTCAGAATATCCTCAAGGTTTCTGCCATGTAATTTGTAGGAAATTATATGATATGTACATAACAGAGTACATTCTGTGTACAATATACCACAAAGCTAAATATTATGTTACCACAAAGACAACGAGTTGCATTTGAAAACTCCTTTACATAATGCTAATAAGAAACCAAATTCCATCCTATTCTAATTAACCCGGAAAGTCTTCACTTTTATAACAAGAGAGAGACTTCAAAACATTCAGAATGTTAATAAACCCAAAGGTATTTCCATTCTTTATGTCTTCTTGTATATCCTTTTCATCAAGAATTTTTGCTCATTTCTGTATTAGTCTGATTTTCTCGGTCTAGAGAAGTTTAGCATTTTGAACCATTGCATCTAATTTTTTTAATAAGAAATAAATCTTATTTTCCCTGGTTTTGATAAGAGGTGGACTTGAAAAATACTAGCATTGTGTTAGCAGGAAAAGTTATTAGCCTTAAGGCTCAATAGGAGGACCCTGGATAGCTGAAAGAATTCACCATGGGCGCAATGACTAAGCAGGAACCTGTGTTAAGGGTCCTTTATGTTTCACTGGCAACTTAAAGTCTTAAAACAGGAGATATTAAGACCTTTCATGCAACAGATCCAAGCTGGATCTACTAAGTGTTCTTTTTTGTTTGTTTGTTTGTGCTGGTCTCTACCTTGTGCTGAGCCCAGATTGATTCAGGTCTAATAGTTATGAGGTTTGTGAATAGAGTGTGATAACCAAAATGAAATCAGAATCCACTTTTTCTGTCATGTTGGTAGGAACAGGCTCTGAGACTTCAATCAACCTGAAGATGAGCTCCCTTTTAGTCTCTGGATGTCATGCCTTCAAAGGAGAGCTAAAACTCATTTATCGAAATACTTGGAGTCCTCCCTTCCACCCCTCAAATGAATAGTCATAAAGCTGTAGGGTTCTTAAAGCCAGATCTGCAGTAATAGCACAAAATACTGCCTTTTATTCTGTGCTGCTAATGCTGTAAAATAGTGCAGTATATTTTTTCCACCCAGAGAGCAACACCCAGTTAACATTTAAGTTAGTGAAGTGGAAATTTGTGTGACCTAATTTAAGAACCAGTCAAATGTCTTAGGTGAGAAAGTTTCACTTAAACGTAAATGCCACTGTATTTCTACTTTGCTTAAAAGAGTCCAGGGTAAGAGGTGGGGGAGAATGGTTATGATACAGGGGAATGCAACAGAGAGAAGGAACCCAATAGCCAAATAATAGTCCAGCTTAACTTTTGAGAACGGAGGGTCTGTAAGGTTCAAAGAAAAGCTGATGTTACTTGTGAACTGAGATTAATTTTGTGAAAGTCTGCAAGGCATTATTTATAGTCTGTGTGCCAGAACTGTTTCCATTAATGGTCTCTCCAGGCCATGCTCAAAAAATAGCGCAGTCTCATATAGTGTAAATGAAATTTGATAATGTGAATGTAACTGTTTTCTATTTTAACAGACTCCTTCCCAACCCTTCCCTTGTTCCGCTTATGAACTCTCTTCACGTCTCTGTGTTCTTCCTTCTGCAGTCCAGTACATCGTTCAACAGAGATGCTGTGAAAGCAGGGACAGGCCGGCGTTTCCTGGGTGGGCTGTTAAACGATACGTCCTACTGCTACACTCTGGAAGTCTCATTCTACAGCTACATATTGGATGGACCTGCTACTGCTGTCCCCTACACAGAAGAAGCATGTATCCTTTGAAATCCTTACTCGTCTTGCAGCACACGTGAACTGGGCACTTAAGGTAAATACTTCGATCTCAATAAGAGTTTGCTGAGATAGGAACACACAAGTGGAAATGTGAGTCTGCTCCTGATGCTTTAATTTCCCTCATATTGATTCTCCATACTGTGGAAATTCAAGAAGAGAAAGGCATATTAGATCAAATAAGCCATTTCCCTCTTGTAGCAGATTGTCTCACACACTTATTATAGAAACTAGTCCTGGAGAGCCTATGATCCATTCCCTTCCACAGTCTTCCATTTCTTTCTTCATTTCTCTCCTTATTCTCTCATTATCCCTGTGTTTGTATTATTGTTTTAATAGCAAGTTGAAAGTGCATCTTTGATACTGAGTTAAAATATCTTCTCCGCCTTTGAACTGCAGCCAAAAGGCTCTAAAGGATCCATTAAGTTCTGAGGCCGCCTCAGGGCCAGGTCTTCAATACCAGTTGACAAAGAAAAGGAAAGCGAGTTCTGCAAACAAAACCGACAAAGTTGTTCGCATTTTTGAGTGCTCAAATAGAAGTAATGTCTCATTCCTCAAAAAATACATATCCATCTGGCTATCTCAATGTATCAACAATTTGTAGAATTGTTCTGACTGGTCTTATGATCTGTTTTTATGTTTTTCTTTTTCTTTTTGTCACCACGCTCAATCAGAGAACCGGCACCCATACTTCAAACTTGGGTGTGTTATTTCATTTTGTCATTCTGTCTTGGTAGTTTTTGAAATTTCCACAGGTTTAGAAACATTGCAGAGGGAAAAAGATTAGCTGTGATTGCCTATTTACCTCTCCACTGCATTTCAGAAGTTGGGGAATGTTTACAGCTTTAGGGTAGCGGGGGGGAAATTTTCATGAGACATAATTCTTCACCATCCATGCATATGTGAACACTATGCGGGAATAAGAGTGAGAAACAGGGAGCAGGAAGAGTAATTCTTAATAATTTGGGGTTTTCTGGTTTGGCTTCTCCACTGAAAGTGAAATCTGGGGGAAGAAGGAGGATGAATATATTAAGGTGACTTACCAGACTTGAGCATTTGGAATACAAGCTCTTTTTTGCCCAGTAAGGTTAACTATTTCCAAGGAATAGATTCTTGCAACATACACATAGGTATGTAGTATGTCTGGCTACTGAGGAAAAAAATTGTCATTATTGTTAGGTTTAGGTATTTATTTTCTTATGTTGGTATTGGTATTTTGGCATTTTAAGAACACGTGCCTTAGTTTCACCTTTCATTTTCCTCCTCACATAGTACTCACTGTACTGACAACTGCTTATTTATCTGTCTTATTTATCAAGAACAGTTTTTGCAGTGAGGAATGGGAAGAGTCGAGATCATGATTACCTTGAATATGTTTTTCTTCATGACTTGTGGGTCATGCTGGGTTAGTTTCCATTTCCATAAAGATTTTTGTTTCCTGCTTCACGTTACCGAGGTTTCAGGTGTGGCGTCTAACATCTCTGTCTGTTTGCCTGGCGTGCTTTCTGCAGACAGAACTGCACCATTCGCCGTTCGTTCATTGTGACCATCAGTAGCCAGAGCACAGAAAACAGGCCCCAGATCACAGACATCCATCTTGGTGGTGATGGACGGGAAGCTCAAGCAGCAGCTTGGTTTCTACAGTTAGTTTCACCTAGCTGAGTGGAAAAGGAGGAGGAACTGGTTTTGACTGGCCTGGCAGACAGCAAGCAGGGAAAAGGCTCTTTGCCCACGTAGTACGCTCCACTGGCATTTTTCTCTGGTAGGTTTTATTATTTCCTTGCCAATGGAGGGATTGTATCAAGAGCGCTGCTTATGACAGCTCTTCCTCATGTGTGCAGTTTCCTCGTTAGAGAAAGAAGTGGAGCTGCTTGAAGCAGTCTCTGGGCTGGTCTGCTCTAACACAGGAGTGGCTGCATTTATGCACATCCTATCCTGGCAGGGGAGAAGTTTCCTATCACCGAAGTGCCTGCGACCAAAAGTAAAACAATTGCAGAACGTTCCAATTTAGCCTGAACAGCTTTTCCAAGCTATTTGCAAATCAGTGATTAATTAATGCTCAGCTTTTTAATGGACCTGAACCAAAGACACAGCCAGTCAGTTCATATTGGCCTCCAAGGACAGGCGTGCTTCTGTTAACTATCTAGTTACATGCAGGCAGCAAGTCAAGCAAATAAATGAAGAAAATACAGTCAGCCCCAAACCCATGAACTGATAGGGCAAGTATTCAGCAAATCTGCCTTCAAAGATGTATTTCTTAGGACTTTGTTCATCCCACTGTGATGTTATTGGGTTGTGGGGGGTTTTGTTTTGTTTTGTTCTTCGTAGAAACAGGACCAGGGAGGCTTGAATTGTTCAAAGCTTCTAGTGTTGGATTAAGAAGTGCAGACTGAGACTCAGCCTCAAATTCAGGGAACCCATGGCCTTGAACAGAGACTACAAAGCAAACCACACCCCACATTCAGAAACTAGCCATACTGGCTCCACGTAGAGACCAAAATAAAGCAGGATCTCCAGGTTCTACAAAAATATTAATTTAGCCTGGTGTTGTTCCTGTTGACAGGTGAGAAAACTGGACAAACTCTGAATAGTCTTCTGTTTGCACTGGGGGCATGTAATTCTACCTGTCAGCTTCTTTCCTTTACAGCATTCGTGGCAAATAAGATCGTAGTTCTACCCCCTTTCATGCCATTATATAAGTGGATTAAGTTTGTTGGTTTTTTGTTTTGGTTTTTTGTCGTTGTTTGTTTGTTTTTTTTTTTTAAATCTCTTCACGTTCCTCAGGTTTTACATGCTAACTCTATGATCTGTACAAACCTCTATGTGAGACTGTAATAGAAATATTTCTACATTGGGTAAGAGTATGCATTTTGTTCAGACTTGTGTGACTAAAACATAGTTTGTAATTATTGAGATAAATAGATATCTTGCATGAAAATGGGAGACAGACTTTCAGCCTGGTAAGTGTTATTTGAATTCTGACATTGTTAGTGTGGACGCTAACTTTTTTCAATAAGAAAAGTAAGAAAATTAAAATAAAGGAAGGGAAGGTATCATTAAAAGTGGAAATCTGTTCAAATTACTCCAGTTAGTATAACTGAATGTATTCTTCTAAATGAAATACCTCAAAGATTCAGAATTTAGAGGATTACACCTGGTATGTTCTATTAAAAAAAATGTTGCCCATGAGACTGCACTATTGAAATGAAATCCAGGAATGAAGAATCCTCCATCAGTCTGTGCAGGGGGTATGTGTTTGGGACATATATGGTGGGATAACGGCATCCTGCGGAGTGTTGAATTTCTGGCCTCTTCCAACATAGAGAGTGATCATGGTTGCATGAATGTCTCAGGCCTCAATTAGCATTCTATCAGTAATGGTTACTGCTGGAGCGTCTCTTGTATTTTCATCCTGCAGACAAAGCACTGCACCAGGTGTAACTTCCCGAACGTCCTGTTATACGTTCCTTCAGAGGTATGTGTGTGCCTGGTAGGTCTGTGTCTAACTGATACGTACCCAGTGTGCGAGAAACATTAGGGATATGTTCTATAAGCCTGGCTCTGCAGAATACCCTACGATAACATGTGCTGTAGATAACAGTTGAATGGACTCTGTTTCGAAGGTGTAATAAGAGGATTGTAGGCTTGTCGGTTAGTTGCCTGGAAGTGGACAGAGAAATGTTTAAAACCCTTCTCACATGCGCACACATTTGGTGGTAACTGATTAAAAAGGCAGTGCGGCAACAGTTTGCTCAGCACCACGTAAAGAGGCTTTAAAATGAGCTGATATGCTTCCATTAAATATCATGTTGTACTAGGCATTTGCAGGGCTTATGACACCGGGCGTGTAAACGGCTCTGTAACGTTCACCACCAGCAGCTCAACTGCTGGGCTGTCTAGATACGCACCAGCCTCATAGCTGGGCAGGGAACAAAGGATAAAAGAGGGGGAGGAAGGATGAATCCCCAGCTGCAGGACTCTGAGCGCTGCTCTGATAGCACACCCAGAATTGCTTTCTACTACAGCTGCCGATCAGCAGCCGTCACAGCCTGACTGGAGAGCGGCCAGTAAAGGAGTCTCACATCAACAGTTTTAAGACCTGTTGGCTTCAGTTTTTAGAGTGTTTGAACTGGATCCCTGCTGCACAGCAGGCAGCCCATAAGAGAGCATAAAAGGTTTTACTCTTCCAAAGACCAGCCATGAGGTAGGAAGATAGAAATGATGGAGAGTAGGCAAGAACTGGTACGATTGTAGCCTGGTACTGTAGGGGAGAATTATCATCAAGATGGGTGGGCACCACAATTATCAGTGTGTCCATGGCTTTTTTTGTGCATTATAATCTTAATTCTAAACTTCCTCCAGGTGGGGAAGGCCCTTATCCAAAGATGGGCTTTTAGTCATCTATGTGTATGGCTTTACTCGTTGAAATCTCTTCTGAGTAGAACAAGAGACGGGAACCCTGGACTGAGAGTGTGCTGAAACAGTTCTCCTTTGTACAGCTTTTCTAAGCACATCACTTCACCTCTTTGATTTAACGTCCTCAGTAAAAAGAATGAATTTAATGAAACCTCTTTTGTAAAATAAACTAACAAAATAAAAAAAAAAAAAAAACATTTTGGAAGCCACGGGTGAAGAACACAGAAGAGACATTACTAGTACTATCCCAAGGAAGGACTTTTCACATTAAAAACAGCTGAGAAATTATCTCAATACTTTAAAACAGTATAGCTGAACCAGCTTGCAAAGATATCACTTGGTATTTTCCATTTCACAGAGTGTGTTGAATTGGAAGCTTTGCACCCCTTAAACGGGACATAGTTGCACGGCTGAACTCTCTTGCTTATGGACATAAAAAAATGTATTTATGTGGCTACAGCCACAGAATGAAAGCTTGTCTTGACTAGAGTCTCTTCAGGTGCCTAAAAGGAGCTCACATCTTGGACTCTTGGCGCAATTGGGACCACTGAGTTCACTCTTATTCTTAACTTCAAGTATCAGCCTGCTGCTTGACTGGGGACTTGAGAAGTTAAATCCTCTGGAGGAAACATTCATTTGCTTATGTCCATATTCCTTTTAAAGAGTACTTGGATCTTGGTAAACGCCTGTCCTGGGGAAAAGAAATCTGTATGCAAACTACAATTCCAGTAAAAGCATCTATATCTTTGTGGACCTGCCAGTCCTCTGGGGCAAACACACTTGGTTATTTGGGGCTTTTTTACATTTCTTTTTTTTTGGCAACTGCCTGTCCCGCTAGTAATATCCTTAAGAGAAGATCCTCATGAGCCAGATTGTGGCCCTTGCAGGTTCATTCCCACCCAGTAAAGGCAACATTACTAGCAAACACCAATGAGCTATGAAAGGCTGTGCTGATAAAGCTGAGGGAGCTCTGGAGAGGTTATCCAGTGTGGATTATGTTTGAACTTGAGTTAGAGCTTGTTGCCAAGATGATTTCAAAGTAAATCGGACACATACTCAGGAAGAGACCTCCAGAGGTCTACATCTTCATCCTTCTTCTGCTAAACTCCTAGAAACAGGCTCCTTTCTATGTGTTACAAAAAGTGGCATTAATCCTAATCCCGCAGATTTTCCTAGGAGTGACGTCCTTGCACGTCATCTCTCCACTATTTGGTTATTTCTCAGTACCATGTTTTGGGCTTTGAGGAAAGAAAACAAAATCCTCTTTCAATGCCCCACTCTGTGTGAAAGTGTCAAAGTTTACAGCGACAATTTCAAATGCTCTTAATATTTCTGGAAGCATAGAGTTAAATTATAGAGTTGTAAAGTTACTTTATAGTGATAATGCTGTCAAGCATCAATATCTCTGCTCCAGGGCACCATGGAAACTCAGTTAATGATATAAGAAGCTGATATTTTTCAGGGTTGCAGCTGTTGGCTCATACCCGGAAGGAATCCATGTGTTTGTTCGTATCGGGTATATACAGGGGGACCTGCTCAAAGAAAATTAAGTAATGGTGAAAGTCTGGTTAATGAGGTGCAGTGGAATGAAAGTGCAAAACACTGTACAGTGTTGCAGTATGCACACCTCTTTCCCTCACAGAGTGCAATACAGCGGACAAAACCACTTATTTTACTGTAAGAGAGGGTGTTTGTTCGGGGAGAGTGTATATTTGAACGTAGATTTGTTTATCTAGTTGCCTGTAGCACTGGCTGCATCAATCTATGCAGACACCGTCTGGGAGTATCAGTAAAGAAATGGAAATTAAGGCAAGTGACTACAGTCAATTTAGGAATATTTATAATTTTTGTAATGGATTTCTTAGCATCTGTATCCCAAAGTACTTTGATAGCCTCAGATGAAAGACGCTATGAAAGTGCAAAATATTATTATAAAGGTGTTTTTTTCTTTAAAGAGAGATTTTTTTTTTTTTTCTGAAATGTAGAATATCAGTCTTGGAAGGCATCTTCGAAGTATTTCCTGGGGATTTAACCATATGATTCCAGTTGCCTTTTGGCTGGGAGCCAGGTATCAAATACCATGCGTGTGAGTGGTGAAATGGTCTTGCATTAGCTGCTGCAGTAAGAGCGGTCCTGAGTAGCTGGTTCATTTCTCTGTGTGCCCGGGTACTTTGCCTGCTGCCTGTTTGGCAACCATTCACAAGGCTTTCTGTGGGGACGGAGGTCAGACTGATGGGCCTGTTTTTGTGAGGAAAGGCTGAGAGAGCTGGGACTCTTTAGCCTGGAGAAGAGAAGGCTGAGGGGAGACCTTATTAATGTTTACAAGTATCTAAAGGGTGGGTTTAAGGAGGATGGGAGCCAGGCTCTTTTCAGTGGTTCCCAGTGACAGGACGAGGGGTAACGGGCACAAGCTGGAACATAGGAAGTTCCGTTCAAATACACGGAAAAACTTCTTTACGGTGAGGGCAGCAGAGCACTGGCACAGGCTGCCCAGGGAGGGGGTGGAGTCCCCTGCTCTGGAGACTTTCAAGACCCGTCTGGATGCAGTCCTGAGTGATGTGCTCTGGGCAATCCTGCTTGAGCAGGGGAGTTGGACTAGATGATCTCTAGAGGTCCCTTCCAACTCTGAAGATTCCGTGATTCCGTGAAGTAGAAGTGAAAGGGAGTTTGTAAGCTGAGGATCTAGTCTTGAGGGGAATTCTGCAACAGAGGTACTGAGAGCCTACCTGTCCTATGAGATTTTAAGGCACAAGTTAGACTAAGCACCATGGTTTGCTCCAGAGTTGTCTTGTCCTGAGAATTGTAAAGGAGGAGACCATGAGGGTGTAGATTAATTTCCTTCCTCTTGTGTACACAGGTCCCTTTCCCAGGGATACTCAGGTACAGGGAAGAGCAGAGATGGTTGTTGTGGGACGAGAATGTAAGCAGGGTGCATATCCAGACCCACAGAAATGCTCTCAAGTCAGTTTTAGACATAAATGCAGGAGCTTGTCTTCATTGAAGAACAGAAAGACTTCAGTAGCTGTGAGCCTGGACTAGGGAATTCGCACAGGTTGGCTTGAGAGCCATCAATATTTACAACTTCATTCGGGAACAGGGACCTTGTGGACAGTAGGAGCATAAGCGTCTTACAGAGACACGTGTAAATATCGTCCCTGCTTCCCGCCAGCTGTCTTCAACTCAGCGCTGGCGGAGAACGTGCTCTTTGGCCAAGCTAGGGCTGTATCCAGTGACATGGGAAGACTGATCCTTATACGCCAGCCAAGATGAGGAAGCCCAGCTCCAAAAATGATCTTATACCCAATGCAGCCTTTGGGGTTTCTGTTGAGACACTGCACGCTAACTGGTGCCAAACTGTCACTGAGGTTTTACTGACTGAAGTCCTCCATCAGTGCTTTCCATTCAAGCTAACAATGACTTATGGTTGCTACCAGGCCAGGTAAATCAGTGGCCTGCAAGCACAGATCTCCCTAATTCAAAATGGTTTTGAAGAAAAACCAGTTTGAACAAACAAAAAAAAACATAATTGCCAACTAATAACAAAAATTGTTACATTTTTCTATTAGTGCGTCTTTTAACACACAGGAGACAGTAACTTAGACCAAGCAGTAGTGATGCTTTCACTGAATGATTGGATGGTGAAGTTGGTTACATGAGTGATTGCAGAGTTGTGGCTAGTATAAACAAGGGGGAAAGCTTCAGGAGGCTCTGCCATCCCTCTTGGAAGTGGCTTTCAAGGTCTTGAACGCCTCTCTTATGAACTGGCTTTTCTATAAACTTGTATTTTTCCTTTGACTTATAAGCAACTTAGACAAAACTAAGCATATGGAACTGACAGCGAGGCTCTTGGGTGCTCAGAACACCATACAAATGCTATTAGACCCGTAGTTAAAATAATTCTTTGGTAAATGTTAAATTCCTATTAGTAACACTTGCTAAACTTAAGTGCAAAGGAAAGGGCAAGGCTAATCTGAAAGGCAACGGAGAGCAAGGCTTAAAAGATATTAACAATTTGTTGGAAATGTCTGAGGGGAGTGGTTAATATGACTAAAGAGTAACGTCTGTGGGTTGAAGATTTAGGTTGGGAGAGGGCTTTAGCCAGTGCTGTGCTTTGGAGCTTTCCCAAATGTCAATGGGAATGAAGAGAAAAAAGCCATTCAGAATGAGGCATTTTTCAAAAAGCAATAAACAGAAAAATTGCAGTTTCTCTGTGATTGGTCTCTGCTTTTCTGCCAGCCTGTAGTGGCGTGTGTTTGACTCCATGTTTGCCATCTTTTTCCTTTTCTCTTTGTCTCCCCACTTCTGGCTGAGTCTTCTCCCCTGCGTCTGCCTCTCTTGTGTCTGTACCCTCAACATCTTCTTTGCAGTTTTAGGTCGTTACTCCTACCCCATGCCTTTCTGTCATTTCACCTGATTTTTTGCAGATGGTGTTTCAGTAATAAGACACACCCAATCTCCGCATTTTGTTCACTTTGTGCTGTCTCTCACCTAAATAATCCTTTTCTCTTTTACATTTTGTTGTCTAAAGGCAGGGCTTTCTGGTGATTAAGGGGAATTCTAGGGCGGGACCAGGAGTCATTATTTATTACTACTTCTTTAGTCCCAAATATCAACACCCTGAAAGGGAATCAGAGATGTTTTTTAGGAAACTCAGCAAAGAAATTAGTGTCTTTCTATCTGTCTGTCTGTCTTTCTCAGCTACTTGACCAATTGCAACTGAATTTGACAGTGATGAAGGTCTCAGAGATACTACATTCCTATGAATTTCATGAAAAATAGCTGGCTGAATGAGTAGAGAGAGCAGAATTAATCTCTCCAGTAGGGACAGCTGCATCTCTATTGTTAGAAACCAAGAGGAGAGTAGGCATGAAAGTCACAGGAAAGAGATCCCACATCTCCTCGCCTTCCTGGGCCTGTCACTGGTGGGTAGAGACTCCACTTCACTTTCTTTTTCTCTACAAACTTTTACCCCTAACATCTCTGCATATCTTAACAAAGGATATCTCATGGCATCCTGAAAAGCAGATTGCATCTTCTCCATCCAAGCCCCTGTTGAAAGAGGCCAGATTGCTTCACAGGTGAAGAGAATATAACATTCAAGCCAAGGCCAATACATGCCCACCCCAAGCCATCAGCGTTTCTTGTCACCTAGAGGTGAAACTTTGTCCAGGGTTCAGATCAACAAAGTCTGAACATGTCTCAGGCAGAAACTAAAGATAACCTTTGTGTTTCAATAAGAGCAGGGTGGGTCCGATTCTCCCATCTCTCATCTCCTAACGGAAGAACAGCCAAATCAGCTCAGATCTAAACCAGTCCCTTGCAGTGTCTTGTGTCTGACAGAGGCCAAAAGCAGATCCTGGAGAAGAATATAATAATAGAATAAGCGCATAACAATAGCTCCCCTGAATATTCTTCCAGCAATTAGTGGTTTGGGGATCCCGGAGCCGGAGACGTTGATTATGTCTGTAGTAACACTCAATGGATTTGTCCCCCATGAACCTGTATACATTTTTAGCATCCGTAGCATTCCTTGCTAGGGATTTCCACAGCTTAATAATATCTTGTTTGCTTTAAGCCTACCACCTGCAAGCTTTATTTTGTGATTCCTAATTGTTACACTGGAAGCAGCATTGATCCCCATCAGCTTTCCCCATGGCACTCATATCAGCCGCCTTTTTTTCATGTCTGAAGTCTCCTAGCCCTACCTAGTTATTCGCCGCCTGAGTATTTATCCTGTTCACTATAAGCAGAAAAATATCACCAGATCAGAACCATTCCTTCATTTCTAGAGTTGGTATATCATCTTACACTTTCTTTGTAAGTATACACAACTGTATGGGTTGCCAAGCAATGGAGAATCAACTCCAGTGACACTAATGGCAGAGTCTGTATTTTCTGTGCAATATGATTTCTACTTGCGCTCAGAATAAATCCTGCCCTGGTCACACAAGCAGCAGGTATAAGCACCAAAATGAGAGATACGGCTTTCAGTTTCAGAGTACACACTGTAATCATCATGTGTTCAGTTCCCCATGCACTTAACAGTCTGTGTGTGTTCGGCTGTACTCTTCTTTTTCCCAAAACTTAGAAGAGATTCAAAGCTTGTTAAATTAACTGAATTTCTGTTCAGCATAGGCTGGAGTTTGGTCAATCTGCCTAAAAGAGTCTAGGAACCAACACCTGCTGGAAGAATACATGGTTTTTCAAAATTGTAACATCCCAAATAACTTGCTTTCTGTCATTATGATTGGTGTGCATCACTCTTCCTCAGCAAACCAA
This sequence comes from Dromas ardeola, assembly GCA_013398915.1. Lineage (NCBI taxonomy): Eukaryota > Metazoa > Chordata > Aves > Charadriiformes > Dromadidae > Dromas > Dromas ardeola. The sequence goes on from VYZM01017772.1 coordinate 454,797, forward strand.
CTTCTGAATAACATGCTCCCCCAGTCAGGTTGCATTCACGATTCTGTCAGGCCAGTTATTTCTTTTCCTAAAACTAAGCAATCCTTATTCAACTAGCAACTACCATCTGGTGCCACAAAAGACCAAATGATAGGTGTCAATCCATTCATCTTTTCTTCATCGGCCAGTCCCTCAAGAAATCCAGTATGCAGGTTAACTACTCAAGACCTCTCATGTAGCAAAGTGGGATCTGCAGGACAGCGGAGTGTCAGGTGTAGCAAAAGCTTGCATTGGACTGGTTCCTGCAGACATTGGGCTGGAGCAGTGTTGGAGGACATGTACAAAGTGAGATCTTTTTCCGCCATATCACTACATGACAAATCTCAAGCTTCCTTTCAATAAATCCTTAACCAGGCTGTTCAAGTGAAACGTAGCTGGTTTTATCAAGGTAGGGGATGGAAATGGCTCAGAGGATCCAGTTGTCTTCCTGCTGACTTTCTAAAGGAGAGGCACCGGGACTGCTAACAATCCTATGTAGTGGAGCCAGGACTGCATGGTTCTGCCAGCCCAAGCAGAGAGAGTCTACAGTACTTCAGTCCCATTATTCCTGTTTTTAAGGCTTTTCATCTTGGGATTTCTGTGAATTTCTTCAAGGTCTGATAAGTGGCTGGTTCTGTTGGCAGAATACAGCTTCAGGCTCCTTGTCTCTTATTGTGTAGCAGTAATACTTCCCCTTGAGAAAATACCCATGACTGTGCCTGTTAGCAGTCTCACAGTCTCACATTCTTGCTCTGATACTGTGAAGATTTGAGACTGGGCTATTTCTAGGCCAACAGGGTTATCATTCTAGTGTCCCTTCTTCCTTAGTTAATGATTCCTCTTTGCACCGCATCCCTCACATGTCTGCCAAGTAGAATTTGTTGCATTGACTTTCTTTCCAAAGCCTGCCCAGAAGGACAGCTTTCCTTCATCCAGGACACCGAAAGGGCCTGTGTCTCCAGAACCATCAATATTTTTCTTGAGATGATAAATGAACTGCCAATAAACCGAGGCAGCTGCCAGATCCATCTGAGAAACAGACCTTCAGACCCGATTTATCCGTGCTTGGTTTATTTATGTGTCTGAAAACTTTGAGATGCAAACAGAGGACTAACCACTCTGAGGCAGCTACTGAGAATTAGATGGTATAGATAGATGCAGTGGGAGTTTATAGACTGGTTCAGATACATTTAGCTATTACTCCGTGCTAGCCTATCTCAAACAAGAAAATGGCTTGAAATTCATCATAGGGAGCACCACAGAAAAGAAACAAAACTCTCAAAGCAAGACCTAATTTCTCATACTTGCTATATCATTCAGTTTGTTTTTCTTCATCTCTTCTGGTCTTTCTTGCCTATAATTCAGGTTTTTTGCGTAGTCTCTGAAATTTGTGTTGTCAAGATTTTTCTAAGAAGATGAGGCGTAGCTGATCATGTTGTCCCTGGAGGGATGTGACCAGTACGTGTACTTCAACAGGTAAGGTTTGTGGAGACACCAATCTGGTTTTGAACCAGCTGATACAGTTGGAAAAAGCAGACAGTCTTTGTGTTCAGGGTCCTTTTGCTGGGCAGCAGGCGTGTGTATGTGTGTGTTTCATACGTATTCTCCCCAAAACTCCTGAGCCTATTTTTTTGGTTCCAACTAAAAAGAGTTCTCAGAGGTATTAAGTTTGGGCGAGTTTTATGAAGACAGGCAGCTGAGCAAAGAAAAGCGACTCAACGAATGCCTCTGCTGGAGGAAAGGCTGGAGCGAGTTTAAATGTTATGACAGACCAGAAGGTCTGTATGAGGGAGCTGCTGCAAAATGCACGGGGAGAATTTCAGGTGACGCACAATCCATATTGCTGGAGAAACCAGGTAGGGACTGGGTCTCATGAGTTGATGATGGGAGGGGACTTGAGCAAGTCCAAAGCAGCAAAACCAGTGAGGATGAGCACCCAGTGTCAGCTCTTAGGAGGAGAGCGGAGACCCAGCAGCCTGGTGCCTCTTTGCAGGCACCTGCAGTTAATTCCCAGTGTAAGGCTGGGCCTAATGAAGCGGTTTCCTCCTCCCCACCTCCTCTGCTGCCTGCCTCCGCACCAGGCAGCACCGCTCACGCTTGCCTGTAGTTCAAGTGCCCTCTTCTGGCACGAAACGTTTCATTCCTCGATGGCAGTCGATCGAAGAGAAGGGGATGTTTTTCTGATGGTTGCTGAAATCAAGAACAAAGCAGGTTTTCCCTTCCTTTGCTTCCCCTCTTGTGTCCCAGCCTGTCTTGGCAGGCAATAGCGGTCGGAGAAGAAGGAGCTTCCCTGTTGTATCAGCCTGGCTAGGTCAAAACTTTTATGTGGGACAGTACTACAATGAGATTTTGTTTTTATCTGAGGTCATTAAATAAAGAAGCTTTTTTTTTCTCTTTTTTTTTTCCCCTGTCTTATCTTTAGCTGGTGTAAATCTGTAGCTATCTTGATTTACACTGGCTGAGAATTGGGTGGCCTTTTCCTGCTTACGTGCTCTCTGTTGTATAAATTGTCTCTTGGCTATTCTTGACCTGTTGATGTCAATAGTTTTCACTGTGAATCCCAGTGGGATCCAGATTTGACCTCTATTGATCAGCAGGGAATGCTTGGTGATGAAATGTGGGGAGAGGAGAACGTGCCGCCGCTGTCGGAGAAGTTCCCATGCTCAGCACTCAGTCGGAAAAGGGAAGTTTTGACACACTTGTTAATGGGAATTCAAGGTTAGCGGTACACAGCACAGCAACTGCATCTGTCCGCAGAGGGATTTAAAATCAGCCTTTAATAAGAAGAAGGAATTTCCTGCACTGCTTTATCGCATCAGTTTCCATCAGAGGCCTTTGCATGTGCTTTGGATTTTTCTATATATTTAAGGAGCATTTCAAGGCATAATTGATTGTAGCCAAATTTGTGTTACAAAGAGGGAACAGCAGGTCAGGACATTTACGCTATGAGACGACACTGAGCCTGATTCCCATTTAGAGCCTTTATAGCAGAAGGGTAGTGTTTTTTCCCCTGGTAACAAGCAGTGTCTCAGCTATTGAGTACCACGCTGTATTAATAATTCTGTACTTATTGCAGGCTCTCTGAATGCAAATCCGTCACACACGAGCTGGATTGGCATAAAGCAGTTTAGGAAGCACACGTACAATTTGTACTGCCCTCCACTGCGTTTATGAGGAGTAAAAGGAGCTGGAGTCAGGATTGCCAGGTTTTGCAAAGCGCCGAGCTGGAAGTGAAAATCCAGCTTCTCCCTTCAAGGTGAAAAGGACATAGGAGATTCTGGTGGTTTTGGTCTGCCTGCGAATCTTCCTGCACTGGTCCCTGCTCGGTTATATGCACTTTAAAAATGTCATATGCTGACACGGTTTTTTCCTGGTCACTTCACTATTAGTTAAATAAGGTCTCAGCACTGAAGTGCAGGAAATGCAGCTTCTAATTTTGCGATTTTATTTAAACTCCATACCTGTGTTTCATCTTGCATTCCTTCTCGGTCCCGTGTGTTTAGACGGTATTTAGGCAGAGATGGTCTGTGGCTGAGGAGAAGTACAGGACCCTCTCAGCGTTACCACACCAAACCCGGGAGTGCAGGGACAGATAAGGTCATGTGCCAAGAACTGAGATAGGACAAGCTGGGAGTTTCCAAGCCAATACAAGTTGACATATTAAAGTACTTAGTGTGAAAAGATGTCATTGAAGATAATAGACAATATTCAAAATTTACCTTATGACTTTCAAAGTGATTATCCCAAATATGATAGAAGGCTAAAGCGAACATAGTCATCTTCTAACATTTCACTTTAAGGCTGCTCCCCTGCATAGGAAAATATATATGTGTGAGTGCACGCATACATTAGATATGCATATATACCAGAACTTTTTTTCTTTTTTGCTTAAGTACGTTCTCGGGATTCGTGAAGGAAATGAATTATGACAGAGAGAGAAACTCGCAGGCCTCGCTTTGTGTGGGGGAGCTCCAAGCCACCACTGCAGTGAACAAAGATGCCCCTCTATCAGTCCTCCGCAGACAGCCCTGGAACTGGAGCAGCCCAGAGTAATGGTGCTGAGAAGTTGGTACGATAACAAGGCAAAGCAAAGTATAGCCTAACAGGATGACAGCGAAAGGCAGCAAAAATAGGTGGCTTTTGTATGACTATAATAGCACCACCTGCTTTCAGAACGTTAGTCATCCCATAAATGTGTCCATTCCAGTGAATATCCTTGAGGGAGCTGACACAGAAATCCATAGAAACGAGGCGCTGAATCTGAGCAGAGAAAAGGGAGAGGAGCAAGGACTCGGCAGGCTGAAAGGAGCCTGCTGGCGGGGGGAAGAGGAGCAGCCTGGAAACGCGTGCGTGCATGTGCGGGGGTGTACGGGGTAGCAGAGAAGTACGTATGCTTCTTGAAGGGAAGAATTTGTTTCCTTCTCATCAAACCTCAGCCCCTGCTGCTTTCTTTGATTTTTCTCTAGCAGGGCCAATCTAGGCACTCAGTGATGATAAATAACCCGGTATTACAAGGTGACATGCACAGTGACACGATAATATGGAGAGAAAGAGAAGAACCCAAAGGGCCAGAGTGTCTGTGCAATTTCTTTATTTCCCAAGCGTGCTCTGCAGTGCAGGCAGTTTGGGAACTCCGTCCCACTGCCTCCTGCTGCAACCTGGTGTGGGGGGGTTTAGGGGAGCCCGACAAACCTCAAACCTTGCTAGCATAAACAGTCGCCTCCAAAAGCTCTGTTTTTCCTGGTGATCTTTGTTTGCAGTGACCTTGGTAGGATGTTTCAGTCCTGTTTGGATTAAGGGCATTTTGGGACCTTGGGCTGGATGTGTAGTTAAGGGGTAGCTCTGCGTGTCAGGATACCTGCGTTCGGCTGTGAGCTCCGTCGCAGATTCCTTGGCTGGCCTGGGGCTCGTGGCACAATCTTCCTCCCTGCGTTTCCTGATTAGCAGGCTTTCAGCTTTGCCATCGCAAGGGGTTTTGTGTGTGGTTGGTTGGTTGGTTTTTTTTCAAAGTTGCATTTGTGTGCAATTTCCTGGATTTTGTCACAGCAAACTGAGAGCAGAAGTGTTGTTGTGCTGACACGCACGGTACATCAGCAGGGCCGAGCCTTCAGCTTCACCGAGCAGGATGCTGCTGCTTGGGCTAACAGAATAGCAAGTTGTTGCTCTCGGTTGGACCAACTTAAGGAAAGAAAAAAAGGTACATTTTGCCAGAGGGTTTCCTGGCCGTTTACTGATGACTAGGGATGTTAAGACTTGGTGATCTGAATTCTGTTTGTGGCTCTGTGAAGAGCTCGCAGGCTCGGTGCCTGTCCTTTCCTCTCCCAGCCCTTTCTTGGATGAAAATGCAGGGCAGGAGAAATGGCGTTGTCTAGACGATGACACAGGGCTAGGACACAGTCTAGTGAGATAAAAGGAGAATGGAACAGACATACAGAGCAAAGCGATTTGCCTAAATCTGCACAACCAGATCTGACTCCTTCACTCTCCCTCCTGTGGCTTCTCCTTAGGAGATGAAGTTGATTGATTGAAATTGCCCTTTTTACTGATTGCCATTTTAATAATCTAACCAGTAATGTCAGAAATCCAGCATGAGGGGTGGTTTTTTTGGTGCCATCTGTTTGTTACTTGCATTTCTCTCAGGTGGGCACCAGAATCGGACTACTTGGGTTCTCTTTTTATTTACATCTGGACTTATGTTCTCATCGTCCAGGTATAGCACAGTGTTACTGCTGCATTCTCACATGACAGATGAATATTCTTATTACAAGGAAGTGAAAATTAAAAACAAAACCACCCCCACCCCCAAATAAATCAATCTGCAAAAATAAATCTTGACCTCATAGGTCTTGGGAAAATCTCTTTGTGTATCCATGCAAGCTTCGTCTCCTTGGCGATTGTCATTTTGTGTGAAATTCCCATTTTCTGAGTGTGGGATGGAAACTACAACTGTCTTCCGCTTTGACACTTCTGTCTCCTCACAGCCCCCTTTTGCCGGCTCTCAGTTGCTTCTCATGCCCCGTCTGACTGGTCTTCGGTGCTGACAGAGAGTCTTTGCCTTGGAGTCTTACACGCACTTAACTGACCACCCAGTTCCTTGCAGGTATTAAATAGGTGAATAATAACCCAGCTTCATGCCCCGGGGTTTTGATTCTTGATGGGTTTTCCCACATGCTGTCAGCCTGCAAATAAATAATACCTGCAAGAAAAAGGGACTAAAATCAGCTTGGCTCTTTTTGCTGAGAGCCAAATGGACCAGTGGCTGGAATGCAAGAAGAAAAGATATTCCTATTCCCCCCTCATTTGTCTGACAGTGTAATCACTCAGAGTAATAAATCTTCATTGGAAACTCAGATGAAAATGGAAGAGGAATGAGAGTGCTTTCAGAGAAGAAGCTGGGAAGGAGCTTGTGTCTCTGTGGAAGCCCAGCCTCACAGGGAGAGCAAAAGGGCTACAGAAGCCCTGTTGCTGGTGGGTCCACGCTGGCCCTTAGTGGCCGTGGCTGTGCCTGGCAGCTCGCCCCTGGCCATCCCCCCGGGCCCTGGCCTGTGCCCTCTGTTCCCCGCAGCCCCAGGCTGTGAGGAGCAGGGGTTGTGTGTCAGCCCTGTAGTGGTCTTAACCTGCACCTGAGCAGTGTGCGGGGCCTGAATAAGGGCTGGGAATAAATTGTAGAGATCTAGAGCAGCTGGCTACCTGCTGTGCTAGCTCTTTAACCCTTCAGGAGCTAGCGCTTTCCCACAGCCTCAAGAGCAAACAAGGACAAAAAAAGCAACCACAGAGCTGAAACATTTTATTTCCCCTACTGGGCCTGCCAATTAACCCTGTCAGGAGCTAGAAAACCACACTGGGCGCATCAACAGAAAATGAGCTGAGGAGGGAGAGTGTTTGAGGAAGGCAGTGCAGAGATCTAATCAGCTCCCCATCTCCCTGGAAGAGCTGAGCTGTGGTACAGGGACAGTGGGAGCAAGTTTGCAAACACCTCTACGCTTCAGAAACCGCTGCAGGGCAAACAGAGATGCTGAAGACCAGCTCCTGGTGGGAGCCTGTCTCCAAGCTGCCGTGTGTCCCTCCCTTTGCAAATGACACTGTTCCTGCCCCCCGCCTTGGTTACTGTATTTTCTGTGTTGGCTTCACAGTGTGTTTGGGGGGGTTTGAAGAAGGCTGGAGGGAAAAAGGAGGCAGCAAAGGCTTCCCCTCTCCAAGAGCTGAGACTCTCCCTGTCCAGGACTCATCCTGCTCTCGGTCTGCTTCAGTGCTTGGGTCTGCGTGTTTTCCCTGCAGCATTAGGCGCGCTGATTGCCTCTTCCTTTGTTCTAGGTAGTGGAAAGTTTGAGCTGGACTGAAAATAAGGGTAACTGGATGAGTTGGATGAAGCGCAGGTCACCCAGCATGTATTTTGTTTGTTCCCCTTTGACAAGGACACTAGGTGATGTGTAAAGAGCGGGGCCAAGTTGAGAGACAGTGGGCAGAGCGGGGCATTGGGCTTGGTGTCACCCAAAGGGAGGTTTGGTCCATTCACTGTGGGGATGATGAAGAACTGACCATACATTTGGGCTGTTTGGCATCTTGGGTGCAAGTTTGTTGAAGTAAGTTGGTTAATTTCCTGTAGCATCAGCCTGCTGTGTTACTATCAAAATCATCCAAGTGACACCAAAGATGAAACCTGCCCCACAGTAACCTCTGGAGCCTTTGGATCAACAAAGCACACAGAGCCAAAGCAGAGAGGCAGGCACAGTGTTTAATTAGCATTGCTTTTATTCCTTTCTGTAGAAAGCAATCTTTCTTTCCACTTGTTACTTTCTTTGGGAATAAAAATCAGGTGTTGCCCCATCTGCTGTGGGACCTTCTGACTGGCAGAATGGTCCTCCGTGCAGTGACGGGTGAGCCCAGCCCAGCCCTGCCAGCCCACTTACCTCCCCAGCCTCTCGCGCGTACTTCACTGCTCCCTAATCCTCTCACTGCTAATTGCTTTTCTAGTGCCTCTTGGAGGCCGGTGAGCCACGAGGGGGTGAGCCGCAGAGCTCTCTCAGCCTCGGCAGAAAAAGGTGGGATGGCTTTGGCTGCGAAGAAGCTCACAAATGGAAAAAGAGGGGCTGGTTTTGAGTTGAGTGATACAGAGTTAATATTCTGACTCTCAGGCCATGAAATCAATCTTCCAGGTGAATTTGTGGTCTCTCGAATTCATTTTGGGCACGACACGCACCTCAAATGGAACTGGCTGCAGCTCTTGACGTCAGTAAATGCATTCTTCCCTTCAAAAGAACACAGCTTGGATTTCATCTTGTTTTTACACCTTCACTTCTCCTTGTAAGGCTCATTGTCACCACCAGGTCTGGTGTCATCCAACTGCGGCAGTGAGACCAACACTCTGTGCTGCAGAAATTCCCAGAGCACAACACTCGGCAGCTGCCAAAGCTTTCTGCTGGCACCTGCTCAAGGCAAGAGAGAGAGAGAAATATCACTTTGTCTGCCTCCCTTCATTGCTGCCCACCAGGAAACCAGCACAGACAGCACTTTGCTCCTCTGCTTGAGAGGTGTGCAGGTTAGATGAGTGAGGTGGACACCTTGAGCCTTTTTGGCCTTTTCAACAACCCATGTCCCCTTTGTCCCATCCCATTTTTTTTCCAGTGGGGAATTACTGCCGCCCCATATCACTGCTCTCTAGAAGGCTGGCAGGGAATAGCGTTTGGCTGTGCTTTTCTTCTGCTGTTTCCCACCTGTCAAAGTCCTTCCTTTAAATGGCATGAGTCTAATTATTTTGGGCATGAGAGCTGGTGATGGCTGTATTTGGGCAAACAATGAAACGATACTTTCAGCAAGGCGGCTCTGAGCAAGATCAGACATTTCTGATGGTTGTGGGGGACAACTTTCCTCTCACCAGCCTTCTCCACCCAGCTTCGTTCCATTCTGACTCATGGGTGGCTGCTGCCTCCTTGTCTTTCCATCTAAATCGAGGTGGTAATAAATGTACTAAATCCCTTCTTTGTGGGAGAAATTCTGCAAGTTGAGAATGTCAGGTCGTGCCTCTCACTGTTCCAGCTAGCTCAGCTCTGAGCAGCGGAGCAGCCAGTTTGAATGACAAGCGAAGGCATCCTAAGTTCAGATATTACCAGGTGTGCGTGTGGGAGAAAGAGTGAATTTAGTGCTTGTAACAGCTCTGCCATGAACAGTGCAAAACGGCTGCAGGTACAGAAAAGGTGCAGTGAAAATGTTGTGTTGATCCTCACTATCTGGAGTTATCTGGGGCCTTTCTCTGAAACTGCCAACAAGGGGTTGGGCAGGTTTGTATGTGTCTAGTGCTGATTTGGTGGGGTTTGTGCTGGCCTGGGGACCTGACATGGGCACACAGTGTGTGCATAGTTCCCAGTCGGCAAGGTCATCCTTTCTCCACTCCTCCACCAAGCAGCAGAAGCAGGATTGTACTCAGCCTGCCAAAGCTGGCCGTGATGCTTTTCCCTTCCCCCTTGCAGCAGCGAACTCCCAGGGTGACCTGAGAAAGTCATCAAGGCCCATATGCTTTATCAGTGAGCTGTGCAGCTTCTTGTCCACTGTCTTCTCTTAAACCTGCTGGTTCTCTCTTCTCCTCATTCCCCAGCTGCTCACCCCACGTTCTCCCGTGGTCCACACGCTAAAACATGTTTCCAAGATCTGTCTCTGCCATCTTCTCTCTTTTGAATGTTGCCAAGCTCTTATCATCCTTGATCCTTTGGCAGCAAGGAGTTCCACAGGTCACCAGTGTATATGGTGAATTCAGTGTCCTGAGCAAGCCCTCCATACAAGGTCAAGACCCGCCTGGTCTGGCCTCTCTATAGCAATGCTCTGCACTTTGGCAAAGCCTCTGCTTGACTGAACAGATATAAAACTGAATTAAACCGGGAGATGTGTAACTACATTAACACAAAATGGCTTTAAAATGCCTAGGTACAGTATAAAGAAATATTTTGTTATATTTATTTTGAATTGTATTGAAGAAAAGATCTTTTCCTCCTCAGGAAAGTGGTAGAGACAGTATAGAAATGGGAAATAAATGTTCTTTTCCAGTGCAGAGAACGTAGCCTCACCAGGCAGCTGGTGTGCAGCAGAAAATTCAGGCAACGAAACTACTCAAACTTGTTTCCATGTCCCACTAGGATGAAATGCACAAAAATGTAATAAAAGGAATCATGATTTAACAGTTAAGAGTGAACCAGGTAAAAAAAAATCTTTCTTCCTGGTGCTATTTGCAGCGCAAGGCAGAATACATGGAGGTTAATTATATTTCAAAATCAGTGTTCTTTAGAGATGGGCCAGTCTATTAGGAGAGGCTGGAATGGTTAAAGACAGATTTTCTATGCGTCAAAACAGTTCATAGGAGGCTCAAGACTTGGCTGGTCTGACCTCAGGCAACACTATGCACTTTGATAAAGCTTTTAGTGGCAATAAAGTTTTACTGAATAGTACTAAAGATGAAGCAAACCGGGAGACATAAGGCAGAGGAAACTGTGGAGTATTCACACAGTTTTTGCAATCAGGGCATCAAAAACTTCTTGATCCAGAGGATGCATCAGGCCATCATCTTTAATAGCCGCTGATCTATTTGTGATTCACAATTTAGTATCTAAATATTACTTACAGCAGTGACTCAAAGATTAGGAATCTGTAAAGAACATAAACATGTAAGAAGATAAAAGGAAAGAGAAGACAACAGTTTTTTTCCCCCCGAGCTCGGTCTGTAAGAGAGGGGTAAGAAATTAATTTACAAACAATAAAAGCAACTGTATTTCTTGACCAGTCATGTCTTGCCCTCATACGGAAGGCTTACTCAGTAAGATGAACACCCAAGATTTGGAGGGCCGATCTACCGTGATTCCTCCAGTCCTGCACTGGTAATGCAGCGTTGGCACCCCTCTCCTGATTCAGAATGGTACTGGATGGATGGAGCTGATGCTGGTACTGTGATCACTGCCCAGCCACGCTTATGTCTGGCACAGGGCAAATGCTCCCTCGTGTTGAACTACAGCTTTGTGTGGGGATTTTCCAGGTTCTATGTGCCCTGCAGTAGAGGAATGGGCATCCCCTTGTGACCAAATGTGTGACACTGGGTCAAGAGGAAGTTGAGTGATTTGCAAAATGCAAAGCATCAGTTTTTTGAGTTTACGTTTGGAAATAACTGGGATCCACTTTAGACAGTATAGTGTGTAGAAGTGGGGATTCTATTATAAACTTGTTTATGTTACCCTAAGAATGGTAAAATAAGTTAGGATGTTAAAATATGTTGGTTAACTAATGGTAAAATACAACGCCTGTCATTCATCCTTTTTCTTTTTTCCTGGTGTGGGCATGCCTGGTGCTTTGTGATTGAATTACATTAGGGAAAAGATCTTCCTATTCCTCTTTGGATGTCTAGCAGACTGTGAGGCATGCTTGTGTGCAAATCCTCTTAATTGCTTTGCAAACTTCGGGGAGTAGAGACCTCTGACGGTGGAAGGGGGAGATTTGTACCTTTCTGCAGGTTCTGTGGTCCAGAGGTATTTAGCTTAGGGTAAGAAATATAATGCCTTCTTGGTTGTTACGCTGAAGGAGATGACGTTCATAAAAAGGTTCAAAATGGAGTTCAGCTATGCAATCACAACACCTTGACAACATTGCAAGCATTTAATTTGGTGTAGCTGATATAGTATTCTAACACATAGTTGGTGATTGAAAGACTACCCAAAAAAAGGGCAGGTAAGGTGTTCTCACTATGTAGATTTTTTTCTGTGTACTTTTGGCCTGATGCAATGTGCATTTAAGTCAGGGGCAAAATTACTATGAACTGAACATTGAAAGATCAAACATTTGTGAACGTCAGATCCCAAATCTTTACTGACTAAACCTGCTTTTTATTGTCCCTGAAAGTTGTACAAGCTCAAGGAAGAAGATAGGAGTGGCTCTGAATTCCTCTTTTTGTCCATTTTATGATTGCTTGCTCTGAACTGAGGGAGAAAAATGAAACATGTTTCCTTGACTACAGCACTTGTGATGTCATCTGTGTTGTATTTTTTTATTCCCTCTCTTTTAGGTTCCTTTCTGAACTCGCACTCATCTGCTCTCCCTTTATAGGCTACAGTAGTCCTATAGGTTTTCCCGCTGCTCATTTCACTATTACAGAACGTATCACTTTGTTGTATCTAGGTCAGTCGCTTCTCACACCCTGTGTAGTATATTTGTCAAAGCATTGTGCAGTCTGGTTTTAATGTCTGAATTGAACAATAGTATTCCAAAGGGTTACCTTCTATTGCTTTTTATGAAATGGAGGACAGTCTGGGAAGTTTTGTTTTTAAAATAAGTTGATTCTGCTTCCTTTTCAATTTTAGGCTTGATATCTCTAGCCTGCCCTTATGCTGCAGTGTGATCAGTTGGCTGTGTTGGAGTGGACAGTGTTAGAACCTGTGTGGTAGTGCTTTTGCAAAATTGTCCTCTCACCACCTCATCTGCTAACACTTTTCAAGTCCTGATTGTTTGGAAGAAGCCATCCTTGCACACATTTGGGTATGAGGCATTGGAATCAATCTTGAGGTAATGGCCACTTTTCCCTAAAAACACCTTGTCTCAAAGGCTTGGCTTTCATTTTGGAGCTGATCATTTCTAAGTACTCTGGGACTGCTAGTCTAATACAGGACTGAAATTTCTAAGCAACCTAGAAAGCAACCCTTACCAGAATTAACCCAGAAGTAACCCGCTCCCCTTTCCATCTGGCTCACGTAAAGGTTACCGCATTCCCCTATATCAAGGTCCTGCCTGTGCTCAGGCTTTGCAGAGTATTAGCTATGCAGGTTTTTTGCCAGCTAAAGACTTCGCTGTAAAGATGTAATAATAGATGCAGATCTATTTTGTTGCTTTTGGGCGTTATCTTTAAGCAACCTGAATGTTGTTGCTTTTTCTTTTTGTCGTTCACCTTGATTCCTTTCTTAGATGAAAAACTAATTACATGGCTGTGCCACCCGGCCTTTGTGAGAGAAGGGTACTGTGCTCCTGCTGTAGCCATTTTAGCCTCCCCTTGCTGAATTCCAAGGCAGTTCCCATTTTGTCCTGAGATCTTGCAAATAAATTGTATTCCTTTTGCATTTGTCAACATTAAGAGTTATTTGCTGCACCTTGTCCAAATTACCTAGCAAAGCTAAGGACTCTGTAGAATTTCTTTGCTTGCTTTTTTTCTTTCCTCTCCATGTCCACTTCCCCAATTTTGTGTTGTCAGCAGGCTTAACCAGTTTGTAGTCAGCTTCTCTAAGCCATTTATATAAATTAGGCTTAGCAGGGGTTCCAAGGATCGTGTGGCGATGAACATTACTTTGCATTTGTTGACTTTAATTTTCTTTTGCCGTATGTTGACCCAGTTCTAGAGTAGATCTAAATTGTTGGATATTTCTTGGCTGCTTTTCTCGCGTCCATTATATGGCCCCACTGGCAACTGCAGGAACTCTGAAAACGACCTCACTTGAAGTCATTTACACAACCTAAAACTAGAGCAGGAAGGGGCATATTCACTGACCTAATTCAGCGGGTCTCATCATTTAGGTCTCTTAATTAACGATGACTCTGTTTTGCTGTTCTGTAGCCTGATCACTATCTGTTCTCATTTGCTACGCTAACTCCTTGCAAAATTTCTGCTGAATTTGCAGCTTTCCGTGGAGTATTTAGCCAAGCTGCCTAAATAAGCCACGGTAAATTGTATGATGTATACCTTACCCTTTGATTTACTCCCCTCTCCTTCCAAGCCAAGGAATCTTTTAAAAGTTTTTGTCATCACTTCTAAACCTTAAAAAATTAAAAGCACTTGGATGGAGATCAGAAGCCTGTACCTTGTCTCCAAGCTACCGAGTTCTTTGACTTACAGAGACTTGGTAGTAGCAAGAAATACTTTACTCCATGCTCTCTAGGATCCCATGTGCAGATCCACCTCTCAAAGGACAAGCACTCTGTGGTGGCAGCAGCCCATGCCGTCCATAGTCACTGGGCCCTCTGGAAGCCTCTCTAGAGTGGGAAGAACTCGCAATCCCTCCCTTCACCTTGTCTGGTCTCTGAATGGGTTCAAGAAGGCTACAGGGATCTTGTCACAAACCAGCCTCTGCCTTTCACATCTCTGCCCCAAAGGAGAAAGATGATCATTAAAACAATTTCTTTTAGGGCTCATTTACCCTGTTGTTAGCAACACGTGCTGTGGTGCTTACAACTGCTCCAAGGCTGTATCTAGCAGAGCTCCCAGGAGACAGAACATCATGGATGTGCCCTCAGGTCTGCTGTAAATTTGACTGAGTTGATCATGTCTCATTTTTTCTTACAGCTTGTCCAAGACTTTTAATGCTTTAACTTAATAAGAATGGACTGGTCCCGTGCTCTCGGCTTCAGGGCCTTTACCCACTATCAGTTTGGAGCAGCTGCATTTACTTGCTTCTGGGTTTAGGGGAGAAAAAAACCCTCTTGGAGCTTTCCATGGGATTGAATATTTCAGTGTAAATTGTATCTGAGGGCACTGTTTGGCCCAGTGTTTTTAAGGACAGTATGCTGAAATTAGACCTGCATGATGTTTTTAGAAAGGCACGTAGATACTAGAGCATCCTTCCATCCTGCCTCCCTGTCCCAGCTGTTGAGCGGGCAGGAGACTGGAGGAAGTGAGATTCCTGCTTTTTTCTAGCCTGTGGATGCCACGGCATTCAGCTATTGTTTGCCAGCCTGCCATATCTCCAGTAAGGATTTGTAATCTGCACACAACTCAAGTAAAGCAAAGTAAGAGAGCTGCAGCACTTGTTTTGCTGCAGTGTCGGAATAAACGCTGTGGGATTATGACTTTGTCCATCCAGCACCTGAAAACAAGAATCCTATCCTTATTCTTCCAGGCAAAATAGTTCACGTAGGTTCATTGCCTTCTCCAAGGCACCCCCAGATAGAAAAGGCAGACTGCCTGCCCTCCTCCTATGCCCCCTGAAACTGGGTTTCCAGTGAGACAATCAGCTTGTTTCATTTCTCCAGGGGAAGGACAGCCAGGGCTGTATTTCAGTACATCAGGAGCCTCTTGAAAAGGTGAGGCCCTTTCTGTTAGTGCTGTAATGGAAGCGAAGCCTAAAGAGAAGAAATGTGACCATTTCAGGGGCACAAAGTCATTGCATTTCTGCTGTTACATTCTGGGAACAAAAATAGCAGGGACAGGTCCCAGCTGCCGGCCACAGTGTGTTTGAAAAGGTTATCAAGACATTATAGCATGTAAACAGCAGAGCTATTAGCTCTGAGCTGTGAAAAGTTTCTAACCTTCACCGCGAAAACCTTAAATTATTTTTGAAGTGTTAATGAAAGTCAGCTCTCCAAAGATGGATGTGGAGCATGGAATTGCATTAGACAAATGGCAGTAACATTTTAATAGTTATTGCTTTGAAAGCCCCCCTCTGAGAGGATTCAAGGGGGTTGGAAACCAGGCACTTTCGTAAGCCCCTTTTTCGGGGGGATAAACAACGTATGGTTTATATTGAGCTATTTACAAAAGCACACAGACATTGTGGGTTTGTCTAGCATGTGTTTGGGACCCTGTTCTTACCTCCTTCAAACTCTTGGAAGCGTTCAGTGGCTCAAGGATGTTTAATGTGGCTTTAAGGCTAACACTACCCACTCAGCTCAGGTGTGGACCAGGGGAGCCTGCGTCTGGCCCTGCAGGTGTGTTGAGATGTAGGTGTAGGCAGCCCCACCATGGAGCTGCCTCTGGGGTGAGGGCCTCTCTGGGCAACAGCCACGGGCAGAGCCTGGGTGCCACCCAAGCCGGTCACCAAACTCCCACCAGCTCAGCAAGGTCAAAGTTTCCTCCTGTGTCTTCAGACTCTGTGTCCGTGCCACTGTGCAGATATGGACGGCATATACTAGGGCACGGTACTTATCTGTGTATATGCATATGTCTTTTGTGCAATTGTATATAATTCAAGTGCTTAATTGGTAATTAACTCTAATAGGCAGGCAGAGAGAAAGGCTGCACAGGGTGTGCCCTTCATCCGCAAGTGCCTGTCTTAGATGCCCCCTTTCCACTGTGCGTGCAGCCAGACTTTAACACTACTCCATCACCCCCAGTCTGCCTCAAAGAGCACAAAACGCTGTCTAAATCCCAGGTATTCAGCAGGCAATGCGTAGGGTGGGAGAGATGAGCCTCTAAAGACCAAGGTGTCTTGACCTCTTACAGTGGCTCTCTCCCACCCTCGGTCATTTCTTGACTGTGTGCATATATTTTTATGATTTAGTTTATATTAGGAAAGGTGAGTCTTGCCGGGGCCTTTTGATCTCATGAGGAACTTTTACAAATGCTCATTTGGGAAATGGGTATAGTGAGTACATAGTTCCCTGCGGGATTAGAGCCCAGGGGGAGCACGGTTTTGCTGTGTTATGCCCTGGCGTGCCCGCTAATGTTTCATGTAGAAGATCAAGAAAAGAGCTAAACGTGCAGACTGTGGCTGTGTTTAAACACTGGGTTATCTATGAGCAGAGATGGATTTTAGCTGTCCCCTGCGCTGCGCAGCACCAAGTCTGGGTGATGTTCTCATCTCATTCTTTGGGCTCCTTCTCTGAGATCCATTTGGTGCTTTTGCTTCCCTTACACATTTTTTGCAGGTAGAGACAATTTTATATAAAAGAATTATCTTTCTTTCAGTCACTTTTTATTGTCAGGTCAGATATTTCCCCTCTCCCTCCCCTTTTTGCAACAAGGGGAAAAAACAACCCTTTCACCAGCTCCATAACTATTTCATGCATAATAACGTTTTAGGCTTTTATTACTCTGTTGAGACAAAGCAGGCTCTGATGAATTTCAATTCAGCACAGAATCGACCATGCTACAGTATCTAGTCATACAGAGAAGAAAACCTCTCTCCAATTCTGGAACAGGTTGAAAGCCCAGCGACTGTGATTAGAATACCAGAGTCAATAAAGCTTAAAGCTCCGTCTGGCTTCCCCACTAAGGAAGGTGAAACAAAATCTTCCTACCCCCCACAAATCAATTTTAAAGCCGTTGCACAGTGATGACGTTCATCAGCATTTTCATTGCATACAATGTGGACTCATTTTTGTGCTGAGGGTGTTCAGTTAAAGGGACCCTGGCAGCCCAGGCAGGTTTCGTAAATGAGTTAATTTCTGGCACTGCGTCTTCTCCTCATTCTTGCCTCAATGTTTTTGAACTGTTACAATTATGTTTTCCTCTTTTTTTTTTTTTTAATTCTCTCTTCTGTTTCCCTGTGAGTGCAAGAAAAGCTCGAAGTACAAGTGAATGCGCCAGTGAATCTGGAATCTAGCATTGCCAGGTGTATTTGGGAGTCTTTTAAATTTTTTTTGAGTCTATTTTTAGGTCTGCATACAGTTGCATTATTAAGCTTTTCTCTCCAACTGTGAAGCCTACAATTGCATTTTTTAATGAATGCCGGGAAAACCTCAAATAATCCTATGGCTCCCGGAGCATAGGCTTTTACAGAAAATACTATAGACCTGAAAAAAACCATGCAATTCTTTGTAAGCGTAGCCTGGGAGAGAGGGGAGCTGGATGAGGTTGGCAGCTCTCTTTTCGATTGGGTGCTCTGCCTGAGAGCGGCCTGACTTCTGAGCCAAAAGGGTGAGGTCCCAGCCCCACAAGTCCCTTTGTGGATGCTGTCACCATGCAGCTCCCACATCTCTGGTTGTCAGGTCACATGGATGGCGGTGGGGGAGCCCACATGGTCCTCTTGCAAGGCCACAGTAGCTCAGGAGATGAGGCAGAGGGATGGGAAGGGACACTGATGACTCTAGGTACCTTATTCATGTTTTCCATTTACCACTTAAGCAAAAAAAAGGGGGAATTTGGTCCTCAAGGTAACTCCTCTATGTACTTGCCTGTCTGTGGGTGCAGGAAGAGATACTTTGCTGATTCACTGTATGGTCCAGTTCCTTATCTAGTATGAGGATAAGGCAACCAGCTGGGTAAAGCTGTCTTGGACTTCAGGCTTCTCTTTCTGCAGACGAGTTTATCCAGCTCTTCCCTGGATTTGTCCAACTTTTGCAGTATTTGGTTCAGTGATGGATATTTTTGCATCCTTGCTAATCCCTCATGTACTCACATTATTCCAGTGCATTTTCCTTCTCTGTAGAAAGCACTGGACTAGTTTGCCAGTGTAGCTCTGTAAAGTCAAATATTGCACAGGATAGAGAGCGCCTGCTTTGATCAGCCAGGCATTAAACTTACATCCAGGCTAAGCAAAACCCTTCCTGTATTATTCTTCTTGGAATTTGAAGTTAAGGTAACATCCTTCAAAATAAAGTGGCATGGAAAACCTTTGTAAAAGTGACTCAGGCAGCCAGCAGCAGGAGCTTTGAATTTGAATTGCCTGGAAAGACTCCTACAGCTACTTGGAGTATCACATAAGCTTCCAAGGAGAAAGATTTTGGGGAAATTCAATGGAGACTTCACTTTTTTTGGACAGCAGCTGAATAGAAACCGTATGCTTAAGACACTTCACATACTCGCTTTGAGCCTTTTTCTTGTGAAATGTAACCATGGTTAGCATGGGATGAGTTCTCCTCCTCACCAATAGTTATGTAAAGAATTTTCTGCCCCTTGGCCCTCTCATGAGAGGTAACTAATGTATTTCAGGAAATGTCATAGCGCACTACTGAGAGGGGGGATGATGCTTATTACTACACTTAAAATAGGTGAACTGAGCCAAAAGACAGGTGAAGGTTTTTAGAGCCATTTAAAAGGCAGAAAAGTTTCTCCCAAGACTTTGTTAAAACATCTAGGGTTTGAACCCCTTCTAGTTCTAGTGATGTCCTAGGAATCCTGATTGCATCTTAACTGCTTGTAGAGGTTTTAGCTCTGGTTACATATCTGGCCCGAAGGGATCCATGGCACAACATTTTAGGTTCAAAAAACCCATGTGAGCAACTCAGACATCTGGGTAACGTATCTATTGCTTTTGAGTACTGTGTAGACACTAGCAGCCTTTTCCTTATTTATCCTGTGCCATGCAAAGGGAAGGTGGCAGGACAGGAGGTTGGCTGTCCCTCCCCATCTTCCTTCCAGTTAAGGCCTTTGGCTCTCTGGCAGCAGGAAGATTTGAGGCCCTGAGACCCTGAATTCCCTCTGTTGCAAGGAAAAGATGCTTTACATGGGGCAAGTACTCGATTCAGAGCCTCGTGCAGGTATTGTGTCAGTTCCAATCGAGCTTAGGGTGCTTCAGCTGACAGGAATTTGGCCCCACCGCATCTTCTTCCAGTGCATTATTTCATGGTCACTGTTTGGAGTGAGGAGAGAAAGAGATTTTAAGAAATTAAATTAAAAGAATAATAAAATTACATAGGAGTTGCCTGAGGGGTTTAAATATCCTGCTTTTGGCAATATAGCTTCATTTTCTGTATAATCCTTGCTTTAGAGCTTTTGCAAGGGGTAAAATCCATCCCTCAGGGTAAATTTTCCAACCCACTTGTATCCAAACCTCTTGACTCTATTGACATTCATGTCCTCAATTCATGCCCAAATTACAGTGGCATAAGCTTCCATTTAGTGATGGTGAAGCTAAAAAGGCTTTGGGACTTGGTTTAGAAACACATAAAATCTTCTCCCAACCGAT
The DNA here is from genome assembly GCA_013398915.1 of Dromas ardeola. Classification (NCBI taxonomy): domain Eukaryota; kingdom Metazoa; phylum Chordata; class Aves; order Charadriiformes; family Dromadidae; genus Dromas; species Dromas ardeola. The sequence goes on from VYZM01017772.1 coordinate 474,395, forward strand.
TAGTTCTGGAGCTCCTCAGGAGAACATGGCTTCTTAAGGAATGTTTGTGTCACTGTGTTTTTATTCATTTCAGAAATGTCTTAAATCCTCCCCCCCTTTTTATGGTTTCCTATTTTTCTTGTTTTTTTTTTAGTTTTGTCCTTGGCAAGTGCCTTACTTTTCTTCCTTTGTTTTCTGACATCAGTACGGATGCACAAAGTCACTTTGCTAAATATGAAACACAACTGAATGTTTTCAGGCTTGGTAATTCTTGAGGAAAAAAAAAAGAATGGAGGGAGAATGGGAATGAAGGAGCTGTTCTGATGATTAAGCCCAAGCAACCCTAGCAAAGGATGCTCCACTCCTGAACGTGAAGTGCCTGCTTTTGGCAGAGCCTGGCCCCCACACCCGGGCAACCCAACACTACAGCACTCAGGGAGGAAGGAATAAGGTTTGTGGATTTGAACTGATTTAGTAAAACAGTTTGGTGAAATCCCAAAACAGTTGGTTCACCCCTCCCAGTTGTTTTGCTGGAGTCAGACATGTCTGGGCCGACTTGTATCAGTCTGAGGAATCGATGCTGTCCAAAGGCATAGTTGGTCTTTCAGCCTGAAGCGTTGCCACAAATCTGTTTACCAGCGTAATTTGTTCTGAAACACTGGAGAACCCAATGAAACAGTGCTGCTGAAACACTCAGAGGGGTGGAAAGTGGCCTGAGGACAAATCTGTCTTAGTAGAGCCATACTGTGATTGTGTCGTAATGGCATCACTGGCAATATCATTTGGTCTCAGCCTTGACCCAGCGGCTTGTGATTTTGTGCGGTGTTATGCCTGTTACCTGCCTACTTTCCCTCCTTGTTTCTGCCTCCACACTGCAGTCTCCAGCTCTTTGGAGGAATAGCCTGTGCTTAGCGGCGTTCCACCACACTCCCTGACCCCCACCTCCTTCCTTCGGATCACCAGGCTAAACCAGCATGTATTAGAATCATTAAGGTATTAATATTTAACAGTATTAGATCTGGAATCATAAAACACCACTAGGCTGTAGGTTTTTTCATCCGTGTGCAATAAATCATCATCAACCTCCTTATTTTATTTGTGTTTCCATAGTGAGATGGGAGCATCATGAGAAGAAATTCAAAAGCTTTGGTTTGTTTTTATTTCATATGCTAGGGACTTGCTTGCGAAAGGCAGAGTGTCAATGCAGTGGGGGATCCCCAATGCAATCAGAAAGCCTCACTGACTCCAGGAGGGGGTGTGCTTACAAGCCACCATAATCCAGAGGAAGCCTGGAGTGTTCCAGATATTAGAGCGGCACTTGATGTGTCTGCGTCTGCTGCTCTCCACGGATGGAGAGTACAGCAGAGCAGAAATTGCCCTGGCAAGTAATTATTAAATGGTTTCCGCTGATGCATCTGAACGGCACCATTTACTCTAAGCCAGTCATGGTGGCAGGACTAACTCGGGGACTTCCTCCGCCAGTGGTTAACTCTCCTGTCAAGCAGTTAAGCGAGTCCCTGGAAGTATGGTGTCCCGCCCGCCCTTTGCATGGCTGCCTTTGGATCGTCTGTCTGGACGTGTCTGTCAGTGCACAAAGTTGTCTGCTTTACTGTCCAGCACTGTAAGCAGACATCCTCCTTGAATCCAATCCCCCGTTGTTGCAGATAACCCAGATGTTTTTGGGACCCTTTCTCAACTTGGGTCACCTCACCCTGCTCAGAATCGTGTATTTTCATGCTGTCCATCCAGCATGGCTGTGTGCGTCAGTCCAGGGTGTTTCACCTCTTCTTCCCACGAGGAGATGTGCTTCTCATAACACAGTGCACACGGGAAGAATTTCATTGCCCCATGAATAACCGTATCACCTGTCTGAAATCTGGAAGGTGTCCTGGAGATTAAAAAGACTGGGTACCTTCCCCCCTCTTTGACAACGGCAACTGTGATCTTTGTTTTAATCGGAACAGTTTTTCTAGCTGGCAGCATGAAAGCGCTGAGCTGTCTGTCTAGCCATCACTCTGAGCCTGGTTAAATTAATATTAGCTCTGAGAAATAGGTAATTATTTTCCCTGTTTATTTGGTTGCACCTATAATTATTGCCTTACCTGGTGGGAGCCATAAGCTCTTGTAATTATGCTTCGTTAAAATGCTGATTAATAACGGCTTGCTTCTGAAAGGTGTGCTGTGGGACCTACTTTTCCCTGGCTAGGCTTATTAATTGTAATGTAGATCTATGTACCTATCTATTAACTCTGAGCTAATATACATAGAAATGATGCTAAGATCATATTTCAACACCTGACTTAGACTCACTAACAGTAGGAAGTCCAGACCTCAAGACATTTTTTCTGGTCAAAAAAAGGTTCTTTCTTGCTATGAATCTTTTGCACATTACCAAACACATCTAGAAAGGACAAGGTGAAAAAATGATAGCAAATGTGCCCTATATAAAGAGTACTTCTGAGCTCCTATATAATGCTTTTATGTTCATGAATTTTAGACTGCTTTAGGAAGGCAGGCCAATATTCTTTCCATTTTGTACATCAGGAACATGAGGTTTGGAAAACAATGTGGGCAGGTTTCACAGGAAAAGCAATGCTTCAATTTTGATCATTGATTTGCTGGACTATAAGGTATGTAGAGTATATGTGTTTATGAGCATGGTCTTTGTCATGGTTTATTTAGCCAGACAGTAAGAGTGCACCTTACTGCTTGATCTTCAGTAAGGCTGCGAAGCAGGATTTCAGCTAAAACCTAACTTCTCCAGCTACCTGCTAACTTTTGCAGTGTTGTTTTGAGATAACTTCTCCTGCCTTTTCATTCTCTTTTGTCCATGAGCTCTGTTATCAAGCTGGAGCAGGAGGTGAAAAATGTTGAACCATCTTGATCAAAATACGACTTTCTCCTTTGAGGCAGAACCAGAAGGTGCCTTGAATCGTTTGACAGCAATTGTTCTTAGTACAGTAGTGGACCAACAGTTGAAGTGCCACATAATTTGAATACTTAATGCTCAGAATTTGAGTTGTTTTCCCAAAGTTTTTTCAGTGTTTGTGTTCCATCTGTCACCTGTGTGCATGTGCTGTAGAGAATGTCCTACCTTAGTGTTGGCTTAGCTGAATGGTACTGAGATTTAGGATATGTCGGGGGGGTTAAGGATCAGTGTTCCTAGTGTTATTGAGTGATTTGGTGGCTCTGGAATTCAGTAGTTTTAAAGAAATGCCACCTGTGTTCCTATGATATCACCCTCTTTACCAAGGATACCCGCATTTGAGGTTTGAATCCTGCAAGACTGGTAAGCTTTTTGACTTGTGTGAACCAGAAATTAATATAGATTCCTTCTTTCTCTTTTTTTAAAACTTCATTCTTTGGTGAAAACAATTCAGGCAGACTTTGATTTGAGAATTTCTTAGTCCTGAAACAGTGAAAGAATTAATAGATAAGGTTCCCATTTGGGCCATTTCTAATAAAATGCATTAATCAAGGATACTGTTCAGAGAATTTTTTTGCTTTGTCTGGGCTTCCTAAAGGTCTTCTTTCTCCTAATTTTTCTTGAGAAAATGGCAACAGCTCAACACAGCCGGTACAGAGTCCAGTTACAACAAAGCGCCCTTTAATAATTATCCATTCTTTAGACTTTGTATCAAAATTTGCAGCATATGAGGATCTCTGTCTGCATAGGACAAAAGAAGTGGTTGATGCCAATGAGTTTGTTAAGGATGATTGAGTGGGCAAGAGCAGCCAGAGCTTAATGTAAGTGAGGCAAAGATTCAGTCTATAAGTCCATGAGATTGAGTCTATACATCTTCATTAGTGCTTTATGCCTTAAAACATGGTAATGGTTTCAAGAGTGAACACTGTATTTGTACATTAACTTTTTCACCTCTGAATGCCTTTTTTATACCTACTTTGCCTGGACCAGAACTGGTACTGGGATCACTTACCGGGCTCATGTAGAGAGTGGTCCCAGCTTTTGTATGTTCCCTGTTCATGACTTCAGTTAGATTTGGCCATGCACTTAACTCATTACAGAGCCTGTTCTGATTATGGGTTGTCTTGTTCAATGCAATCTTGTTAAGTGCAGTTGTATGGCAGATCCAATACAGGAGCTAGAAATTAGGACTGGGGCGGGCAAAGGTTCCCTCCTGTCATGAAGAATCTGTTTTCCGACTGCTTGGTCTTGTTTTGATTCAAGTCCACTTGCTTTCAGGACTTCCCACTCTTTTTCCAGACTGGAAGAAAGGATACTATGGGTAGGACCAACTACTTTTTAGCGCGCATTTCACCCTCAGCCTCTTCTAAGCACAGACTCCATTTTGTGACTACAATAAAAGCACCCAGAGCTGCGAAGCCCTCGGCTACCTCTGAGGTAGAAATGCTGATGGTTTGGAAGATGGCTATGTACCCAACGGGAAATGGAGCAGAAAGGCCCTGTTGTGAGGAGGTATGTGTCAGTGTGTGCATGCGCTAGAAGCAAAAAGCAGTTGGATCACCCTAGTTCTTCCAGGTGTGGGCTATACTACAGGGCTCAGTTCTGCGTAGAGGCTGCTTAAAGTAAATCTGTGATTTACCACCGTTATTCCAAAATGTCTTCTTTGACATAATCCCCTCAACTTGTCACGCTCGTAGAATATAATGGTTTGATTACAGAGCTCAGATGCTACTTTGTTGCTTTTTTTTCTAAATGTGCCAACTTTATTGTATATCTGTACATCCCTTTGGAGTGCAGTCTGGAACTACTTAGCACTGCTTTGAAGTCAGGGAAACTGAGGCACAAGTAACTTGCAAGATCAAGTTATAGGCCAGAGCAAGGATCAGGTGCAAGGCATCCCAATATGTTGGTGCTGGGGAAGGTATAGGGTGAAATTCAAGCCTTTAAATCTGAACTAAAGATAAATTCCGCAGAAGGACAAAAGACGCCAACATTCTGGGGAAGGGTCAGGCAGTGGAGTATGGAAGAAGGTAAAAATTTAAAAGTTTTCATCAGAAAGCTTTTGATTTGAGCTGGACTAGAACTTACAGAGGACCATGGCAAATCAAGAGAAAGTTTGTATCTGAACTTGGGCCTTGCTCATTTTCCAATGGACTTTACCTTTAAAATGGAGCTGATGCAAGATCTGAACAAGCAGAGATGTTTGGGTATTGCAGATAGGCCTTCAAGTCTTGATTTGGTAACTTGAGTTCTGTAGCCAAGACAAGAACAGTGACTCCAGCGGTGGTGCTGAGTGGTCCTCCATTCCCATCCCACATGGAAAAAGCGGGCTTCTGGAAATGTGAGAGACATTGTAAGATATGAGGCAAACTTTGGGATTGCCAGGAGCTTTGGGGGTCAAATCCCTGGATAATGTGCAATTGACTGTGACGAGGATGTAACAGTGTCTGTTTGCTGAGAGTCTTGACATTTTTGTGTGCTTCCTGCAGAAAGGGAGGGTTGGCAAGAAAGGGATCTTTTCATTCAAATATATTTCCTCTCTCCCTTTCTAAGAAAATGTTCGTATCAGCCAACACATCTGATTGCAGGCCAGCTGATATCACTTGTGTGGCTGCCTTTACTGTCCTATTAACCTCTTAAAAACTAGCAAAAACCCTTCGGCCCGCTGGCATGGTTTTGGGAAGGACATAGTGCTATTCACAATCATTTCCAGCTATGGTATAAATTATTTGGAAAAATTGATGCTGCATATTTTAAGGAGCTAGATTTCTCTGTTCCTTTTTGTCCCCCCCCTTTTTTTTTTCTGATTAGACAAATGAATCATGCAAGCGAGTGTTCCCTGCAATGCCACTAATTGATGGGATGCTATACAATTGCATTGCAATAACAAAACACTTTCAGCCTCTGAGAGATTAGTTGCATTGGCCTGGGATTAAGAAACCTTTGAAATCCTGAATCTAAATTACCATTCTTTTGACTGCTGTTTGTGACGCTAATTAGCTGTGTTAATTGGATGTTTTGATACTTGAAGAGCAGAGCAATCCAAATCTTTTTTTTTTTTTTT
>VYZM01017772.1:480375-573657 GCA_013398915.1 Dromas ardeola
TTTTTTTTTTGGAAAGCCAAAATTATTAATGAGTTTGGCAAGGGAGCCAGAGTTTCTTTTAATGCTGTACACTTCCATATTCCCATTTTTGTTTTAGGTTGGTATTTTTGTTGGTTTTTAATGTTGCTATTATTATTTTTTTAAGCACTCTGAGTGAGTAATCAGCGTAGGAGTGAATAGTAAATGTTTGAATGTGCTTTCCAACAGAGAGCTCTGATGCATCGCTGTCTCCAAATTATTGAACTGCTGGAGAGAAAATATGTCCAAGCCAACATCGTTTGTATTGTTGGAGAAGTGGGGAGATAAAGGGGAGGAAGTGTGAAACAGATGAAGAAAATTAACGTGAAGCCATTTAGATGGAGGGGCTTCCTTTATAATCGCACGGTAGGCGATCTGAAAGGAGCTCAAATTTAGTTTCTTCTGGATTGTCATGTACTTGCTTGCTATTCTTGCATCAGGCATCATGCTGGCTCTGCAGGCTCTGGACTCATAGAAATGAATTGGTGCAAATAGTTGCATGGGTGTTCAGGAAGGGGTAGAAATTCTTTACCTTGTAGGATCAAAAATCAGTATTTGCTTCCAACAACTGCTCCTACCGACACAGCTTTATGGTCTCGATTCAGTTCAGATAGACACAGCTTCTTGGCAATGGCCCTTTCTTGTTTCTGAGTTTAAATGGAAAAAAATCCCAAAACCCACCAAAACCAAACAGCAACAACCTATGTCACCTTCTAGGGGACTGCATCACATTTTACTTTGAACCCAGGTCATGCTGGCTTGGTATCCTGTAAGCAAAGACATACGTGGGCCATGCTTTACAGTTCAGGTATAGTTGGTGATTCCATGCCTGTGCCTAAACGCTTTCCATCTGATAAGGTCTCTGGAGCCTGCAGGTAGTGACACGTCATGGAGGCCCTTGCTATTGCTTGCTGTTCTTCAGAGGTCAGCCTATGGGAGGACTGCAAGAGCAGTGCTACAGAGGTTGGTGCAGCCTGTGGTGGAAAGGCAGTGGAGGAGATCTGCAGCGCTGACGCCTACATCTGCTCTGTAAAATACAGGATCTGAAGTTAGGATCTAGGAAAGGACTTGGGTACCCAAACCAAATTCTGTAGGGATTTCTGGCATATCCTTAAGAAATTGTGTTCCAAAATGACCTCCCTTTTAAACGACACCTTTTAGAGCCCAACTTTTAAAGCAGTTAGTGACATCTCCCTTTTTAATGCCAATGTTGTCTAAGCTCCCAGACTAAGACCCGTGCCCTGTGCAGCGTGCCTTGGAGGCCCACCGTCACCGAAACCTCAGCATGGTGCTGCAAAGGGCCCCCCTGACCCACAGCCTCTGAACAGACGGCACCCCATGTCACGGCGAGGCTCTCCCCAAAATCAGATGTAACTGCTTTGTTCTGAAAATGGAGGTAGGTGGCACCTTTCATGGAATCATCTTTTAGATGAACACCTACCCCCAAAGCAAGGGCATCCCAATTAATGTCATTCCCAACCTGAGAAGCACGTTCTTGGCCTGCCTCCCCTGGTGATGGTTGGGGTAGGAGCATCTTACTCTCAGGTCTGTGCTCCCTTGTAGAAAGGAATAGAAGAGCTTTGGGGTCAGGAGGAGGGTGAGAGAGGCCTCAAGGCTGTGGAGCTCAGCAGGTAGGACCTCCCTCTGGCAGGAGGGAGCTTGGAGGCAGCATCTCTCTGCCCAGGCTCGTGCAAGGGATTTCTGTTAAAGCATCCTGACATACAAGTGGAAACAAGTCCAAGGACAAGGGCCTGTGTGAATGGAGGAGCCTTCTGTCCAGCCCTGCTCCAGGCACCACAGAGCAGGAGGATTTACAGCGCTTGCTCGTGCCTGTTGTTTTCCTTCTGGCTCCCTCTGCGGAGCTCCTGCTCAGCATGCAGATCTCTTCTGTCACCTCCTGGGGCACCCCCCTCTCTCCATGTGTCCTGCAAGGAGTAGAAGGGCCAGATCCTGACCCTTGAGTGGCACCTGGCCCCCAGTCACCACAAGTCAGGTCTGCGTGTCTCTTACGGATACCTGAGGCATTTAGGGGATTGGGCTCTTTTTCTCCCACCCTCTCACAGCTGTGTTTCTTTCACAGGCACAGAATTCACTCAGTTACGGGTTTTGTTGTTGTTGTTGTGGTTTTAGTTCAAGTTTGAAAAGTGTTGTCTGAAGATTCACATCCAGTTGGAGCACCATCTGGATGGGACAGGCCGGAGAGACTCAGCTGGCTCTTAAAAAAAAAAAAAAAAACACCAGAAAAACATTCCTAAACTTAATGTGTAATTATAGTGCGAAACAACAAAACCCCGGCTCAGCCAGCTTCTTGGCAGCTTTTTGCTTTGGCCCTAGGGAGATTCGTCTTCCAGGGGAACTTAGGGAGTCAGTTCCTGGGGGAGCAAGAGGAGCGAGACATGGCGGGAAGCTGATGGATTTGATCTCTGGGGCAGGGCTGGTTTTTTTTCATGACTTTCAGTCTCCATCTGTCAGTGGATGCATGTGCTGACATTGACGACTACTTTAGAGGAAGCAGCACCTCCTGGCTTGGTGGCAGCCTGCTGGTGGGAGGGCAGAGGACAGGCCTGTGTGTGAGTATGTCTCCCGCGGAGGCTGGAAGCCATACAGAAGTGAAACGGAGCCAGGTTCAGATGTCTGCAGCCGAAACACTTCCAAAGCAGGATAAACAACACAACATTGCAGCTTTTCATTGTGAACAATAATCAGCTTTCTGTTTTCAAACAGTTTTCTAAAAAACAACACGAATGCAGGAACGGCATCAAAACTGTTCTACAAATGTTGAGCTTACATGGGAAATCCTTTTGCAAAATGCTTTTTAGCAACAACGTCTTCCATCTCTCTTATGTCAGCTCTGGCAGCCAAGGCAGTGGTGGACTCCATGAGGGACTAATGCTCCTGAGGGTCAACTGGAGATGTGTCAAGAGTGAAGGGCCATATTTGCTTGGGGAACTTGTGACTGGTCTGGCCTTCCTAACCCCTTGGTGATCCTAAAGGAAGTTCCCTTAATAACATCATTGTGAATTAAGGAGGTGTAATTGCTCACACCTTACACAGACAGCCCAACTTGCTCATTCCCAGCATCAGTGCAGACCAAGCTTGGCCACACATGCCAAGGCTGCATAGGAACCCAGCAACAGAGACCTGAACAATTTTCCAGCTCGACTTGAGTTGTTCAAATGCCAGCTCAGGGGTCTGTGATGTTTCAGAGGGCTCAGCCCTTGCAGACATTGTGGCCCTTGTTTCTGACACTTGGTATTTTGGATGAATGCATCACCTACAATTCATAGAGTAAGAAGCGACAGCATCTGAAAACCTGTCCTCCTTTGCTTGTCTGGAGAAATATCCTGTGCAGGATGTTGAAAATGATGCCCTACAGTGCACTCATTTTGAATCAGACCTCACTCTGCAAATGGTACTACTTCTAAAATCCACGGAATGTGCTCAATGCAAACATTTGCAAGCCTGACTTTCTCCTGAGAAGAATATGCCTTCTTCCTAATTAAGGCTGGTTTGTCTACCCAGCTATTCCCACTGCTGGCTGCCAGCAATAATGCCCATTGTAGTGTGGGTGGAAAATATGCAGTTTTCAAATCTCATTTATTCCATATAGTATTACATTCTCTCATGGACAGGCTGCTCATTCTCTGTGAAAAAAACAAGCCAAAATGTTCTGGGAGCAGCGTGGTCTCTGCCCACACTTACGCATAAGATGAAGGGACATTTACCTCAGCATCCTTTTTCCTCTACAAGCTCTACTGCTTCTGACTCCCACGGTCTGCGCCTTTTCTCCTAATAGTTTCCCTATCCCCGGTCATTCCTCCACATCTGATTTGGTGGATTATTTGACTGTGCGGGTTATCTGAGGATTTATTTTCCCTGGCTGGTACTCTTAAATGGGTGTGAATTATCTGATATGGGGATTAAACACATGAACATAAAGTAAAGGCTGACATGGGGCATCTCAGCCCACTCCGAAGTGCTGTCTGTACACATGATTATCATTAGAAACTCATTTCACAGTGGCTCCTTCAAACCATCATCATTGATTCAAGCTAATGATCTAAGAAGGAGTGTTACTGGCATTTCCTGGGGCCAGCCGGTCCCAGCGATGGCTGAGGTTTTCATATAAAACCTCGGAACATCAGTTAGCAGATCCATGTCTTTAACTGTCCCTTGATGAGAGGATGTGATTATGTGGTGAGTCCAGGAGTTGGACTGTCTTAACAGGTGCAGCTGAGCAGGGGGAATGATCTGGTATTATTCCCCAACTGGAAGTGTTAGACAACCCATTTTCAGTGAACACTGAAATGCTGTGGCTTTTGAACCGCCATCAGAACACCCAGATTTGAAATTTCAAGCAATTGATCATTACTCTAAATGCCTGGCTAAGTCTTACGCCTAGCTGGTATTTTGAAACACTGCTTAATTTTTCCTCTAAGCCTTAATGTGCTCGAAAGAGTTGGCAGCGATTCCTGCTCAGACAGACTCTGAGGATGGACTGCACTTGCAGCTGATTTGACTGATATGCAGGGCATCAACCTTGCTAAAATATGGGATTCTAATAAAAGAAGATCCTTCACTAAGAACCCATTTTTTCTGGTGCTTTACACCACTGCATTGGTTGTGGATATTGTTGGGATATTGCTGTTTTCCGGGAAAGCAGATGACAAAAGCCGTGTCATAACCTTAGCTCTGATTAGAAATGGACACACACTTTCAGGAACAGTGACAGAAGCTGTAGACTGGGAATAATCAATAATTGCTCTTTTGGCAAATAGATGACCCTGTGGACTCACAGAAAAGATTTATGGAAGGCAATGTGTTTTTCTTATGAAAAAGAACAATAAGGGATAAAATGTCTGTTCCAGAACTGTCGTCAGTATATAACAGTGGCTGATTTAAACTGAAATTCTGTTCCTTCCTTGTGGTATATTCGCATTGAATGTGATGAAAAGGCAGGGTAAAAGTGCTGTGAAAAGAGTACGCATGCACCACATCAAACAATAGGTTCAGTGATGCTGTGACAGCTGCCAGCGTGTCTCATTGTACAGGATGCGTAGGCACATCAACTGGTTAGTGAGCGAAGATTAGCACAGCGAGTGTAAAGGGAGGAATCGGTATTAGGGATAAAGTAGCAAAGGGCCATCATGATGGGACACTTGAGTTTTAGACCTTTCTTCAGCCCCGACTGAGATGAGCATAGAAAGCAAAAAAAAATAATGTAATACCACTCTGAAAACACTAAGCAGGTCCCTTTGCTAAAACTAGCGTGGTCTGCGGAGAAAGGAAGTTTCCAATTTTCATTTGGTATCGAATTCAGGAGTTGGACTGTCTTAACAGACACAGCTGAGCAGGGGGAATCATCTGGTATTATTCCCCAACCGGAAATGTTAGACAGCCCATTTTCAGTGAACACTGAAATGCTGTGGCTTTTGAACCATGAAATGTAGATCACTTGAGCACACACAAAACTATTGAAGGCGGGTGAAAATGTCCAAAGCAAAGGCTTGTAAAATGTGAACAAATATTCATGGGCATTTGTTTGCATTACCCTCCGATCTCTGTGAAGAAGCCCTTTAAATTTCATTTTGAGATGCTCTGGCAGTGTGAATACCTGTGCTTTAATTTAGTTTGCTTTAGCTCCCAGGAAGCTCTATTTTCAATAGTGATTTGAACTCCAAATCCTGGCCTGATTGATCTTGTCTCACCTGACAAGTCACAGTTGCTATTGTTTTAGTGCCTGGCTTGGTGCCCAAAAATGCATGTATTTGTACAGGGGTATGACTTGCCATTCTACTAAATGAAGCAATACAAATAATAGTAGTTTTCACTCTGGAAGAGCTTTATAGCCATCTCTGATTTCAGCCTCATGCTGGCTCTGTACAGTGTACTGCTAGGATTTATTATTGTTTGGTTCATGTTGAAAGACCCAGATTTTCCTGTGTAAATTGGAGCCCCCTTGTGCTAGGGACATTACTGGTGCTCAGGGATGAAGGTTGAGATGCAGCACAAACAAAGGGAGGAAAAAAAGGGTTTAATGCTTTGATTTAGAAGGTTAGGGAACAGAACACATAGACAAAAAGGTATTTGTCAATGGGACCATATGCCCTCTCACAAGATGGGTCCTATATGTCAAGCTGCAGTGGGAGCTCCTTTCGGAGCAATGGGAAAGCCTGATGTGGCAGACAACAGGACAAGCTGTCCTGCTCCACAGCCCTGCACCCTTCCTGGTGAGGGAGACCACAGTGAGACTTTGCAAATACATCACCTGTGAGCCTAACTGACCCTCATTTAGACTAGCTTTACAGAACAGCAATTGATTATATCTTTATCTCTGTTTCCTTCATCACTGCCGCACACACATAACAGAATTTAATATATTGCAGAGATGACCGTTTAGTTAGCCGAGTGTGCTCCGAGCTGGTGGATGAGCTGAGATGGGGTGACCATCTGATGCCAAGTACCTGGGATTTAGTGCATCTCCACCAAGTGCACAGCCCCCTTTGGAAGTCAGGCCCTGCATGATGTGCCCAAGGTCACCTGGGAAATGTGTGACAATAACTGGAACCAAACCTGATTTACCTGAGTGTCCCAGGCTACCGTCCTGCCCCAGCACTAGTTTCTGTTTTAAGGCTGACCTCATGCCCAGAGATGGAAAAGAAATATGTTCTCATCTATTTATTTACACCAGTGTAATCCAAAACACGTTTAGCATGTGTAGAACTTGAAATAGTAACGCTATTCCATGCAGGAGTGTATTGATTTGCAGAGAAGGAATGGCACTGTCAGAATGTGGAGCTTTTATCCCATGGACTTATTTTCTGCAAGATGTCAGGCTGTGTAATCCTGCAAAGCTACGCGCCTGGCTGCCATTGGAGGAGGCTGACAGTTTTTCAGCAGTTTTTTAAGCTCTACCATCCCCCATGAGCATTTGTTCTCTCTGTGTGTAGGTGGATTGATTGCTAGGTAGCTCAGTAAATAGGTTGGGAAAATAATACTTAATTGACTTGATATTACAGGTGACTTGAAGGAGTTGGGAAAACAATGTCAATTAAACAGTGCAAACATATATATGTATGTCTGTGGATAATGTTTTTAAGTGCTTTTGGAAGTGGAAACCCCTATAATTTGAAATGCTATTCAGCTCTGTAATGTATTTAATTGTTTGTGTGTGTAAGTGGTAAACAGAGCTAAAGCTGTAGTTTAATCAATAGCTTTTCCATAAATCTCATCTAAAACAGAGCCCAGCTCAGCAGATGTTGATGGCTGAATTTCTAAGATATAAAGACCTCTGTCAGATATTACTTGTGGATCTGGATCTCTTGTGTGCTCAGATTTCTGTATGCAACAGCTCACAAATGAATACAGCAAAGTATGTTCTCTAATACCAGCAGCGCTTCAAATCACTTCAGTTGATTGAATATTGCATGAGACAGCTCCTGAAAATATCCCGGCCATCTTCATAGTATTTTCTTAGAACTGCCTGGGCTATAGTAGAACTCTGTAATCCAAATAATATGTCAGTCTGACTGTCCACAAAACATCTATCGTTTGCTCCTTACTAGATATGTGTTTGTGTTAATTTAGCATTCATGACATCTCATAATGGACCAGGATCCCACTGTGCTAACTGTTGTATGAACGCAGAGCAACATGTGTGCCCTGCAAAGTCTGCAGTCCAAGTCTCCATTATCACTAGTGAAGATGCCTCTGCTGGTGACAGCAAACTAAGTATGCCCATTTGTTTTCAGTATGGTTTGTGCTACAACGTTAGCTCCTTGTTTTGGTTAATAAATCACTCATAAATGCATACTCACTTGTTATTTATCAGTGTTTGCTGAGTGGCCTGGACAAAAAATTTCCAACATCCAGCTTGTTAGAGAGCTGCTCGCAGTTGACTCTTTGTTGTGTAATGGAGCAAAAATAGTCATAGGATGTATCTGTTCTCCCATCTGCACAGTGTTAGTTCCATTACAGACTTTTTTTAGGCAGAATAATCAGTCTTTTTGCTCTTCTTAATTGCTGGACTTAAAATACTACTCAAGAGGAAACAGGAGCCCTATTGAGTGATGCCACATACAAACACTAAGAGAAAGACCATCCTTGCTGAGAAGGTTGTACAATTTAGACGGACAAATGTATTATGGGAGAAAAAAAAAGGCACGTGCAAAGTGAGAGAGGAAATAAATTGCAAAGCTGAGAACAGAACTTATGTCTTGTGCCTGCCAAGTCAGTGCCACTTCTTCGCAAATTCCAGCCGTGGACTGGAATTCGAAATCTCAGCTTTGGAATTGAAATCTCAGTGCATTCAAGAATGCACTGACCCTATACATTATGACAAAAAGAAAAATTAAAAAAAAAAAAAGACAAAATCCTAATAAGCCAGCAAAAATAACCTGAAACTTGCAGTTGAGAGCATAATGGCCACTCACATTTCTTAGTATGTGCTTCAGCTAGCTGGTAATTCAGTTAGTGATGGAAGAACTGAAAAATAAAAACTCCTTTGGTAGCTCTCCTCATACCAACTACTGCCCGTAACTCATGGAGAACCTGAACTCTTGCGTGATTTTGTAAGATTTCTTGACCTCTTATGCTCTTGTTGCCTATTCTTTTCACAAGGTTTAGAGGAAGAGAAGAAAGGCCTGACATGAGAACAAATGCATCTCTAGGCCCATCAGACAATATTCATGTATAATTATATTCATGTTTAGATTAAATAGATATATTTTTGGGATGCTTACCTGATTAATCAATGTTTTTCATATCATCTTGGTTTCATCTGCAGGAAAACAACAACACACTCTTTACAAAAGCATCAGCTCTTTTGTGGAAATCAAAACAGCAAGTAGTGTTTTCACAGCATACCATACGGCGATGAGTTGCATTTGCCCATTGCTTATTAAATGGTAAAGCTTCGAGTTGGCCTCAAGTTATCCCACCTGCTCCTTGGTATAAATCAACATTGCAATAAGTAACTCTCAGACTGATAAAAAAAAGTCCCTTCTGCTTCTGAGGCTTCTCTGAAAGAAAAGAAAGTATTGGCTCTGAATATGGCTGTTTACAATCCGATTGAGTGAAAACTGTTGTATAATAAAATACCTGAAATTACATTTTTCTTGCTTCCTTTTATGCATGCCACTAGCTAGTCACCACACTGTATTTGCTGGGTTCTTTTCCTGTCTTTATCATTCCAGTGATATGTTAGAGAGATGAGGACAGAGAGATTTTTCACTTCTATGCAGTATGATGCTAAAACTACTGAAATAGCACAAGTACTGTCTCCCTGAGTGCCTACACTAAGCAGTAGCAATAAATACCAGTCAAAATTGCTCCAAGGACCATTGACTTTGTATGCCCCAAGGGTAAACCAAATGTTTTGTTGGGATCAAAATACCTGCATAACATCCTTTTGTTGCTCTTTTTTTTCTGTGTTCTGGTAGAAACCAGAAGTAAGAGTGACCATAAATAGCTAAGAAGAATCCACTTGTACCCACCTGGAAGTGGGACGTTGAAAAGGCTGCTTTTTTAGGAGTTTCCATGAATCCAAAATGTTGAGTGAAGTTCATCCGTTCTCCAGACCCCTCCATTAAGCAGTTCTGAACGCACAAAATTAAGTCTGCTTGCTGGAGTAACTGCCTTTCTGTCTTGCCCTGGCTCAGAGGATATAGAAATAATTCAGTACTACTTTTTTTAAAAAAATCCATATGCCCTTGGATTACATGGTATATAATACTAAATCCTAATATTAGTGTTTGATGTTCTAGAAGCTATCTCTGTTAGCCAAATTGTGATGTAGATGTAATGATCTTTTATCTCTCTGAACTTCTTATGCAGACTCATTCGGCTCTTCGTTCTTGTGTTACTGTATGATCTTAAGCAGTTACTCATATTTTAATGCAGAGGTAGCTCCTTGTTCGTGGTGAGTTAAAATCTAGAACATTTTGTATCCTTTGGGGAAGGAAATAGTAATGCTGTTTTGTAAGATTATTCCAGTTCATATGTTTTTATAGGAGGAAAAAGGGGTAAAAAATGTAAGGTAGGTATGGAATTTCAAAGCCTGCTGTGAAATTTAGAGGCATCGCTAATTAAAAGGAAAACATGTGTAAACCCCCATACCAAATCCCATAAAACTCTGTCGTAAAGCTACTGAGAGACTTGCTTTAGGCCCAAAGATAGTGGCATCTAAATGAAGAAACTTACAAGTTCTGTCTTTAGACAGATCTATCAGTTTAATTATATCAGACAAAATCTCGGCTTTGTTTTTCCCTAGCTTATTTTTGTTTTTATATATCTGTCTTTTCTAAAATCACTAATGACGTACTGTTCTACCTTTGGCATTTCTTAAAAGAATTTAATGTCTCTTTCCCCCCAAGAGTAAACCATACTTGTTTAGTGGCACATCTGTCTTCACTCTAGAAATGAGATAATGTTTTGACCTAACACCAGCTAAGGGGTTAAGCACCTGGACACCAAGCTGAGCAGCCCAGGTCTGTCCACCAGAGGCCTCCTACTTCTTAGCATTTTTTTTATTTAGCCATAAAATTCAGTGCTCCTGTTAGACCTGAATTCCTCCTCCCGTGTCTGTGCAGGTATCACCCTTGAGTGAAGTCAGGCACTTTGTCATGAAGTCTTTACGTCCAAGCATGTCTGCTATTTCCTTATTGTTATCCCTTTTAGTGGGGGATTGCTTGTGCTTCTTCACTGTAAAAGCAGCCTGGCTGGGGAATGCTGCTACTTAGAAATGTGTGGTTACAGTGCTTAGGATATTGCCGGTAAGGAAAGAATTGGCTTTGTTTTGCCACCTGGACTGAGAGGAGGCAAAGTCACGCCGCCGTTTCTGTTACGCAGAGTGCTCCTCCAACAGAGTCCAAATTGAAGTTTGCAAGAATCAAATGTGCTATGGAAGCTTCTCGCTGAGCACCCTTTCATCAGAGGTGTTTTGAAAGTGGTAGCAACTGTTTCCAGAGAATAAAAGATTTCACTTAATTGCTGGCAGAGGTGGAGCTGGCAGATCCGTGTCTCCGTGCTCTCCCGTAAAATGTGTAGAACAGGTGAAAATTGGTGAATAAAGAGGACTTAGTATCCATGAAACTTTTTGCCACAGATACTGAGCTGTGAATTTCAGTTAAGAGGGATATTATTCAGAAAAATATTTCAACGGATATTTTAAAAGAAAAAAGGACTGGATATGTCATTACTTTCAGAAGGTGGTGTCGAGGGACGTGTTTAGCACACAAAGCTTGCAGTCAAATATGGCTTGAAGGACAGGCAAGGCTTGATCTGATGGATCTTGTGAAATGATGGAGGTGAGCCATCTGGCAAGGAAAAAGTGGCAATTTTTTAAGAGATGTCCAACTGTATTGGGGTATTTGGTGTATGAGGCAATCGCTTTGGGCACAGGTGCCTAAAACTTTCCTGATTTGTCTTCACCTGGGGCAAGTTCTGTGTGGTGGGCGGTGGATTCAGTGGCTGTCAGGAGAGTTTTAAATTTAAAAGGCTTAAACTTCCTTGTAGAAGGAAGTATGGAAGGAGAAGCTGAAGAAAGGATGGTACCTCTTGAATGAGTGTCACTTTGCTAATATTTATATTATAAATAGCCCTGAAGTGGTTATCTTTAATCCAGACTAAAGTGTAGCATCACTGGGTCTCTGCCTACACATACTGTCAAACCATGGATGTATCGTGCAGTATCACAGAGAACTGAGCAGTATCAGAAAGTGGGTATTGTCCTTAGGGGTCTATCAGTCTGTCCCAGTCTGGCAGCAGATCTGTTCCCAGGGTTCTGCTCACCATTTAACATTCACTCTGAGGTGTTTACTCATGCATTGCGTGGAACCTTAAACAGAGCTTTAATTTTTCTCTGTTTCACTGCTGGTCTACTACAAGCACAAAATATTGAGCGAGAGGTGCGTTTCGTCTCTCTTTCGGATACACAGCTCTTTGTGCATTATAGATGCAGACAGACAGGAGTGGGAGTGGGGAGTTTCTGACCATGTTTTTCCAGTGGACATGCTCTACAGTTGTGCTTTTCTTCCCTGTGATTAGAATTAATTACTGATGCTTGCCCTGTGCAGCATGAAAGAGAAGAAAGCTGAAGGTATCTGTCAGAGATGCTTGAAAATAAAATGAGAAAACAGGAAAAGAGAACAGAATTGCTTTTTGAGGCCAATGGATGTTGAGTGAATAGTTGTGCTACTTGCTAAAGAAGTATGTGTCAGTTCTGTATGTCCCCCTCCCCCCAAAATCAATAACATATCAACCAGTCAGTCCCCTGAGATGTACAGTGTGCATATAGAATGGAGATAAAAGCACATGAGAAACTACTTTTGCATGGAAAGTAAATGTCTCCGCGTAGGAAGTTTTTGATATGTTTGTAAATTCAATCCCATTGGCTTTATTTATTTATTTACCTTCTATTTTTATTTTTGGTATGTAATAGTCTTTCTTTTCCCCAGATTGCTTCAGCATGCCATGCAATGCAGTGCCACTTTTGTCCCAGTGAGCTGCTATTTCCATATAAAAAGTAGAGTGTTTTACAGTCAAGCATATATTTTTAACACTGGGGAATTTAAGCTGCACTGTGTGTTTGTAGAGGCTGCTCAGTGCAAGAGCTTCCACTTGAGAAGATCAAACAAATTGGAGAAATGTTCTGAAAAAAAATGAAAGGGAGGGAGGATGCAATTCAGTGAAAGCCAAGGCAGGAATTTATACATAGGCAGGAAGAATTGGCTGTACGGATTGAGGCAGGCAACGAACTAGTTATGAAACAGGTTTGGGAACTGTGGATCACCAGCATGACAGAAATTCTGTTGTGGGGGTAAGCCATCAATCTCCCTTGGAAATAGGTACTGGAATGACCCCTCTGCTTTTCTCAGGGCTAGTTAGGTCACAGCCAGAGCACTGTGGCTAATTCTGGGTGCGTTTTTTCACAAAAAAAAATGTGTGTCAGGAGGAGAAGAGCTCCAGAAACAACTGGAGATCTGGAAAACAGGATTTGAGAGGAAAGGTCAAAAGAAATCAGAGTAGTTTAGCACGGGAAAGAGCCAGATAGAGGGAGAACATGTTACAGTCTTTAAATACCTGCATGACTACAAAGAGGAGGGGAATAATCTCTTCTCCACGGCCATGGTAGTTAAGACTAGGAGTGATGGGCTTCACCTGCAGCAAGGGGGAGATTTGTCTGGGACATGAAGAAAGTACTAAGGATGTGACAGCAAGATCTGCATTTAAGCACTGGGGTGGGAGTGCGGGATCCGCATTGCTGCTTTCAAAACAAAGGGGGCAGCCATCTGTCAGGAGCTGTTAGAGCAACGTAGGGTGGATAGAGAAGCTAGATACCTCAGGCAGTCCTTTCCTAGAAGTCTCTGTGTTTGAATTTCATTTTAACAGGTCCATTTGATCTTCAGCCCTTCTGCTAGACTGCAGATGTAGGCCCAGTGGCCATACGTTCACTAGTGTGACTCAGAGAATCTCTGTGACAGGCAATTTACTTCCTTGGATCTCCCACCCACGCCCAGCTGGAGGGTTAGCTATCTGATAAAAGAGTTGCGCATCTCAGAGTGTCCATTCCAATCTTGTCATGGATAACACTGCTCAGTCTGTTCCTATAACCTTTCCTCAAAAGCAAATGGGTAGAATTCATTGAAGATCCTCCATGCTGAAATATGTCAGCCTAAAGCAACATCTTACTGTCCAAGAAGAACCAATGTGGGACACTTAACTGGCTTTATATTGGCTAGCAAGTGGAAAAGACAACTACAGCCAGATTCTGTCTAGCAACAGATAGGTAAAACTGACTCCCTCTCATTCTCTGTTTCCCTTTTCTAGCCAATTCTTCTTTGCACTTTTGCCAGCTTTTGAGGTTAGGCCATAGACAGTTAACCTGGGAGATCTAGGAACAGCAAATCCAAAAGGAAGTGCAAAGAATGGAGAACTACTTTGTTCTGTTGTTTTGCAAAAAGATTTTGTTATCCAATGACTGGAGGGAGGAAAAAAAAAAGTAATCTTGCTAGTTACTTCCAGCTGAAATAAATCCAACGGAGAAAATATTCATACAGCAACAGTCTCTAGATCCCAAAGTCTGTTTGTAATTATTCAGTACCTTCAATTCACTTTCCTTTCAGAAAAGGGAAGCATCCTTAGCACTAGGCTGCAGAGGAAAAAAAATCTTATCAGTATTTGCCTCTTCTACAAGTCCCCTGTTGGCCTCATGAAGAGAACCGCTCAGGATGGAACATTCACCCATGGAATTTCAAAGTCTGTAACCTCTAAAATGTGATCTCTAACCTCTTTCCATTTTCTGGAGTGTTAGATACTAAGTTATGGTTCCTGAAGACTAATGTGACTGGTGTGCCAAAAGCCCCAAATGATGAAGCGATGTAACACAGTTTGCTTAAATTCCATGCTGGTGTAGTAACCAGCAAGCACATTTGGGTCTCTTTATTGTTTTATCTGCTTTCTGCATATAAACTGACATAATTTTATCCTTCTCTTCCTGTTTTATATTTGGAGGAATCTTGCCTGGATTAGAATATCGCATCTTCCAGTGCTCAGGATGCAACAGTTCAGCATCATGATTCTTGCAGAAAGCCCCAGGGGATCATTTAGAACAGGAAAAGAAGACCTGGGAAATATTGTTGTGAAAAATATGGTCAAAAGCATATTTAACTGCCATGTATCCTATGTAAAGGGATCAGTTCAGGACTGGCAGAGAGGGGAGAGATCTGTTTGTTGAAGCTCCAACACCACCTTGTACAACAGCTGACTGGTCCTGGGAGGTTTCCCATGCAGCTCCGAATCAGGCAAGGCTCTGCTTCATGCGTACGAGTTGATGGATTCACAGCCCAAATTGCTGGCTCTGTTTATCTCTCTGAGTGTGGTACAAATCCTAGTTATTAAAAAATCAAGAACAGAAAATCCAATTCTAGATGTAATATTAGTCCAGGTCCAATTTTGAGTAGGTGAAATAAACTAACTTCAGACACCAATGGACAGTTGACTGCTGCACAGTAACACAACACAATTTAGTACAATTTTCCACAGTTGACATATGTTGATCAATATAGGACTCAGAATTTAACAGGCATAGAATTTCAATTAAACTGAATTACAGAAGAGTATAGTCATCACCATGCTAGGAAAGAGGTGTTTTAGCAAATGAGACAGACAACCCCACTTTCTGCATGCTGTGCTGCAGCTGGTCCGTGAATTAAAAAGTGGGCTTTAGCTTTCAAATTTTCATCAACACTTAATTCTTAACCAAACCATATCATTAAGGTAAATGGTTGTGGGTTTTTTTTTCTTTCTTTCTTTTTCTTTCTCACCTTTTCCATTACTATTGGGTCTTTGAAAAGGGTAAGCCCTGATTGTCTCTAAACTGACAGGCACTTTGTTCCACGAGTGGGCATGAAGCAAGATAAGCAAACACAAGCCCAGGTGGGTCAATTCCATTTTGGTGGCACTGGCCAGCAGCTGTGGCGCGCTCAGCCAAGCCAATGCTGCGTTGTGGATATGTATCAAAAAACTTGTGGTTGTGCATTACAGTCTTGATCCTCACTGAAATGCACTGGTGTGAACGTGCACGATTCAAATGCCCTCCTGGTTGTTGCTCTTCATGCAAACACTGATGGCTTGAGTTCAGAAGACCTCACTTCATGGTTTTGTCTGTCCGAGTGTCCACTGACTGTGTCATAGAATGGTTGCAAACATTGACAGAGCTGTCAACAGAGCAACCCCAACTGTTGTCGCTTAGTGGTGTTTATATTCTTTACGGAAACTAGCAAGAAGGAATCGACTTGATGAGTGGATTTTGACTGAGGTTAAGAGGTAGGAGCAGAGCAACACAGTCACAAGTGATTAAATTCCTAGCTTGGGAAATTTGCATCATCAACACTGTCTTCCAGCCGTGGCAGAAGTGTTTGCCCAAGTTGAATGAGAATGTAGCATAGCAAGACAGACTGCTATTTACCGTGCTGCAGCTGGGTGTTTCAAAAGGATCTCTCCTAGATACCAGGAGGTAGGTCTAGGTTTCCCTGAAGAAGCAGGTGCTTTCAGCTGCCTCCAGCTTGTTTTGCTCTGGAGAGCTGTTGAGTACAGGCTGTCTTTTTCAGAGCACAATGCTCTAAAATGCAATCAGTGTGAGACAGTTTCTGTGTTTCTGGTCTCTTCCCTGAAACATCCATTACCAGCCGGGCCACCAGGGTGTAGGGAAAGGCTAGCAACTGTGCATTCAAAGGTGACCCACTGTCTCTAAGTCTTGCTAAGTCTGACTGTGCTGTATTTGAATGCTCCAGAGAGTGACTGTGAGATACTGTGAACGGTGTGACATATACAAGGAATTGCTTTTATATCTTCTGATGAGAATGTTGTGCATGTCTGTGAATTTAGTGCTGAATTAACAGCCCAAAATAATGTATCGACGGGAGAGATTACCCATGCCACTGTGTCTTAGCCCTCATCTGGAGGGACAAGGTGAAAAGTAAAGGCCTCTCAATAGCCCACTGTGTGCCTTGTTTCTCTGTGAAAATATGCAACAAGGGTGCCAACCCTGGCAGCAGGTTTTGTCTTGTGGACACACTTCCACTGGCAAATGGACCTAAGACCACCACACTCCATTCAGCTGCATGATGCGCACAGTGGATATGCTTTTCCAAATAGTCATCTGCTCCAAGCTGACCTTCTCCAGCATTTTGCACATGCCTACCTGACCTTCTTTCCTCCTCTAAAGCCCAGGCACAGCACTTATGAAAGCCTGTGACACAACTGGTGAGACGTGTTTATCAACTTCTGGCCATGACAGGTGCAGGCTTAAAATGCCTGTTTATCTCCATTTGTAGACAGACCATCTCCACCTGCCAGCCTCTGGTGTTTTATAGAAAGTTAGATCTGAGTTTGTCTCTCTGGATGCAGCTGAGCATGCTGGAGCTCTGGCACCTTCTCTCCCTTTGTTTCTTGGTGTCGGTCATCTGGAAGGCAATACTGTGCAGGTCTGTAGGATGGCCTTTGGGATCTCTCTGCTTCCTTTTCATTTCATCCCTCCTGCAGCATCAGATACTGACAGTATCTGTACTTTAAATAACTGCGCTGTCTTCTCTCTCTCACATGCTTTCTCAATGGGCTCCTCCTCTTTGAATATTCAGGGTCTGATTCTTCTCATTTAGAGGATAATTGACATTTCCATCACGCTGTACTTGTAGCTCTTCCTACTAAATGTCATTAAATTCACTTCTCTGTGGTTAAGGATACCTTTTATTTACACAAGAGTCCCAACATCCTTGCATTTTCAAACACAGTAATTACATATCGTTTTTCTGTTAGCTCTGGCAGGTTCAGAGCTTAACTAATGGCACGGTGGCTGCAGTGCTCCATGCAGAGCAGCTCACTTGGGTCTCACCTGCTCCAGAAGACAAAGCCTACAGAAGCAGCATGAATTCTAAGCTACACTGAGTACTCCCATGTTCACTTCCCAGGCAGGCTTTGTATCTTCTGTGGCTTTGTGAGGTAGTAGGATCTATTTGAATCCTTCTCTGGATTGAAAATCTGATTCTTTTTTTAAAGTATCTGTGACTACTGTGAGAGTGGTAAACCTTTTTGGACAGGGAACCAGTGAAATCTTTATGGATTTCATAGTGCTCTCCTGGCGTCAAACCATATTCAGGTCACATACAACTCCTGCAAGCTGTGGTTTCTGTCTGTGCAGGGCACTGCAGAGCAGCACTGGGTGGGCCACAGCCTTCACGCTGGTCATCCTCAGGTACCATCTGGTAGGTCTGTACTGCATGGAGTCATGGCAGTGACTCCATCGTGGCTCTAACCAAGGTCAGATCACTTAGGGGAACTGAAGCTTTGGAATATCTGTAGAGATTAAAATGCTTGCTCATTTGGACTCCAGTTAAGGAAGGAGAAATATAAAAAATTCATCTATGTACATAACATATATACTGAATCTCCAAAAGTCTGTTTTTCCTGCTGCCATATGGGGACATTCATTAGTGAGACTGGGTGCGATCAGTGTAAATCTCCTGTGCTTCAGTGGAAGGATCAGTTGCATTTATATGATATCCCAAAGAGGATGGTTCTAGTACAGATCAAATGCTGTCTGGGCCAAGCAGGGCCTTGCTCATTTTACAGGCTGCCTATAAACAAATGCTGTTAAGTTTGGGAGGTTTTTTGTTTTGGTTTGTTTTTTTTTAATTATTCTTTCAGGAATTACTATTACTTCTTTTGCTGTCAGTAACACTTCTGTCTGTGTGAAATAAATGGAGAGAAAATACAGTCACTCTCTACAGCATTGCTCTTTTCTTGCTTTCTGCAGTACCTGCTAATTAAATGATTTGTTGGCTACATTTCCCCTTTGTATGAAATCTATTTATTAAAAAAAAAAACAAAACACAAAACCCAAAAACAACAAAAAAACCCAGCCTGACTGCAAAGACACAAACATTTGCTGAGAGAGGCAGAGGCATGTGGCCCATTGGAGACTGCATCTTTTAGGTTACAAATTTAAGATTTTCCCTTCCCACAGGAGTGCAGCAGGTCATACCCAGTACTTGAGTTGGAGCTGGCTGACCCCAGAAAAAAACGCTGTAAAGCAGGAAGGGAGCTGAGCTGCTGGCAGACCAGCACCTGGGTTAACACTTGCGAATGATTCTCTGCCCTGTGCTAGCTCCAAAGGATAGAACAGCTGTTTCTTTTCAAGTAATTACTACCTGGTTAGAAGCCTGGTCCAGGTCCTGGCGCACATAGAGGAAGGCTTCCCACTGTGCTGGGATTTGGATCTCTTCGTCCTTTTGCTCGGGAGTGCCTCTTAATGGAGCACTTAGAAAAAGGGAGGTTGATCTCCAGTTAGCAAATAGAGAAATTGCCAATTGGTGGCCATCAGGCACCTCTGAGAACACAGCTGTGCAGGGCCTGTAAAAGTTAACTCTAGCTGACAGCCACCAGCTCTGGCAATGGTTTTTCGTAATGTTGGGGATAGCCAAGAAAGCTGGGCAGGCTGTGGCAGGTCAGCACACCAGAAATGATTATTGTTGCTTTTGTCAGAAGACTGACAATAAGTAAGAAGGAGGTTTGACTTTCAAAGGGAATGTTAAAACTGAATTGAACTGCAGCCCTGTACAAATTTTGTGTTTGCACATATTTGGCAAAGCCAGAGGTGTGGCCTGAGGTCACTGCAAGCTGATGAGAGGGAAGCTTGCCTTGGGGAGCACTTCTCTGCTCTTGCAGTTACAGAAATCCATGGATGAGGTGAAAGGAAAGGATCAAACATGTTTATGCTTAAATCTGTGATCCTTGAGTGAAGCTTATATAAACATCTAGGAGTATAAAACTGGAGAGGAACCATGTACTTACTGAAATAGAATAGGAAACAGTTTTGTATAGAAAGGATGAATAGTTCAAACAAACCTAAAAATATCATCCACCCTCCTCTAAATGCTATTGCTGGGCAAGTCTTGCCTTGAAATCCTTCACAGATGCATCCCCAGGAAGCACTCCTTAGAAATCTATCCTGCCTTTCTGGAAGCACCAGCCTGTCCTTTCTGTTTTCTACAATGGGCTAAGAGAAGAGAAGGGTTCAGTTTTTGCCTGACACCTTCATCCAACTTGAGGATATCCTTGGACATAACTCGGTTTTGAAACATTTTGATCATAAAAATTAAATGAAGGTGGGGGCTAAATCTTATTTCCCACTGTTCCTGCTCTCGCTCATCTCTGACACCAGTATTTGATGTATGTAATCAGCTGATCTGTGCTGGAAAGGTTAGAAGTGAAGGATGTTCCTGTCCGTTACAGATTAGCAAAACGTTAAAGTAGCTTTGGCCTTATGAGACTTGAGGTAAATTGACTTAGCCCACGTAAGTGCAAACACACAGTTTGCGAGACAGGTTATAGTCATGGACAGAGAAGGAGAAGTTTCTTTTGGATCAAGTTTTGCTGTATGGACTTGAAAGGAAACTAAAGCACAAGGTAGATTTTAAGCTGCATAGTGCCAAAATGTCTTTAGGTTTTGGCAAGTGATCTGGCAAAAACAGGCTACTTCACAGGATTTCTGTCGTCTGCAGTGCAGAAATCTTGTACAACTGCAAATTCTCTCGTGTTTTCCCTCAATCTTGAGATCCCAGGTATAGGATTAAGCTGAAGGCTGATTTCAGTACCAGGATCTTGCTGGCCATGGATAGCGTGGAAATCAGAGGCAAGTTCATACTGCACATTTGAATCCAGTCCTTTTCCTCACTTCCTCAGCAGCCACTTTTCTATTCCTGGCATAGCTAGACACAGACTCTCAAAGAGAAATACTTGATGCTTGTGATCTCCCCTAAATCATGGACTGTGGCTGTTTTTTCAATTATTGCTGGTTTTGTAGGGTATAAATCTGAGTTTGCTCAGGGTGTGTTCAGTTGCTTCAGACAACGTGGATACGCAGAACCCGTCTGTCAGGATTTGATGGTCAAATGACTGTGTCACCTGAAAGGTGGATTCTCCTGAGTTGCCATCTGTCTCCAGACTGATCTTGCTGGGCCTTCAGCTGCAGATGGATTGCCTCAGCACATCCCAGAAACTTGTGCTTTTTTTCCCTCAGCACATTCCTGCAGTACGAGTCACCACTCAGCAAGAGCAACATTTACCTATTAAGAAGCAAAACCTTAAGGAGTTAGATACAAGTGGGAAGTATTCATCTAACCAGTAGATGCCTTCTAGGTTCAACTGATGACTTTGCTACACCAATTCCATTTCACTCCTCCTATGGAACCCATCCTGTATACCTGCATCCTAATTTCAGTCTCCATACTCTCCGCTACCTCCTCTGCAGTTGGATTTCCATTGGAGTTAGAGCAGTTCTAGTCAGCACAGATTTCCTCCCGTTAAGTGACTTGTGGTTTTTGGTTTGTACCTCTCTCCCGCGTTTGTCCTTTGCTCCCAGCCTCTTATGACCTGGCTTGTGGGCTGTTCAGAAGGGCTGCCTTTGTTTTTTTTGAGTCATTCATCAAATTAACCGATATTGATTCATCTTTTACCCTTCCACATGAAGAGGATGGGAGGAGGAGCAGGGGTTTGCTGGGAACAAATGTACTACTAATATCCTTTCAGCCTGAAAGGCATAGGAGAACTGCCACCAGTTCCTGATGATGAGAGGCAGGTTCACAGTCAAATTGGCCTGTTACTTTTATCATGGGGAAACTGAGTCAGAGACACTAGAGCCAGTATTTCACCTGAGAAATCTTGCTGTCTTTTTAAAAGCCTTCATTTGGATTTAGCAGTCAAGGTCAATGTCCATATCCGAATATTTTGCTTTCTCTGTCCTTACTTGATACCAAGCTGGACGATCTGAGTGTAAAAGCAGGGTGTCTCAACTCCCTGTCCTGCGCTTTGTCAGTTGTGGTGCCTCCCATCTCATGAGATTTCATGGAAATCACCCTTCTCCACTGTGCCTCAGTTTCTCTGCTTGTAAAATGGGAGCCTGCTCAGCTTGGAGAGAGGGTGCAGGAGCAATGAGTAACTTAAGGCTTGATGGTGAGAGAGAAGAATGTGGAGGTGACTCTAGTTCCTGGCTGTGCAGCCTGTGTGACCTTTTCTTTTAACAGTGCCACAAGACATGTCCCTTTGCAGAGCCCCAGAGAGTCGCCCTGCAAAGCTTTCTATCACCTGGACCCTGTGAGATCCGATCCGTCTCCAGGCAAGATCCTCATCACTCACTGAGCTTTTAATTCCTCAGAGAGGCAGAAGAGACAATATTCGGCAGCTGGTTATTTCTTCCTTTCCCTCAGTCCCTCACACAGAGTGTCAGTTTAAAAAAAAAAATGGCAGAGAACTGGCCATTAGCAAGGAAAACAGTTTAGGGAAGAGACGAAATAAAAATGCAATCAATTATCTCTCGCCGTGCCCAGGTGTGTGGGTGCAGTCAATTTTCAAAGTCATCGAGAATTTTAGATGAGAAAAGGGAAGCTGTTCATGGCAAATTGCAAGTGTTGGGGGAAGGGGGAGGGAGAAGGAGAGAGAAAGCAGAGAGGGGAGAGAAGGCGAGATTAATTTCCCTCTTGAGTGAGAAGTGTGTTTGAGACAGACAGATGGGCTGTAAATACTCCAAACCAAGGACAGGAGCTGAGACAAGGGAGAGGCTGGTGATTGAAGTGTGACTGTGATGGAAGTAGTACATTTCCTGGCCAAGGTGACTGGTTTTGTTCTGAAAGAGGGAGATTTCTGAGATGTGGCTGCCGCACTTCACATCAACCTGGACCAGGACAGCATATTTAGACTTGATAAGTGATATCCAGGTCCCAGTGGGGTTTTCCTTAAGGGTCAGCTTCAACTGCCTGCCTTGTAAGGGAAGTCTGAAGGGGGGAGAGGGGAGGGGAAGAAAGAAAGACAGAAAAAAGGGAAGGGGGAGGGGAAGGAAGGAAGGATGGAAGAAAGAGAAGGACGCTCTTCTTTCCTCGTTAAAATTATTGAGCTGTCTACAAGTGGTGAGCGAGGGAACCATGTGACCGGCAGTTAATCACATTGCTGTGAAATGTGACTGCTGCTGATAATAGGATCTTTCCTTCAGTAGAATTTCTGTTTCAGAAGTAGTGATTTTCACAAAGAAAAGAGGTTGAGGGAGATATCATTTCAGATCTAACACAGCCTGTGTACGTTTTCTTTAGGGAGAAAAACCTCCTTTTTCCTTTTCCGTTTGCTGTCCCTGTTTGTATTATTATTACCATCATCAATTTTTCATTTTCATAGCCCAAATTTACTGAGTACAAATGTAACCCAGCTCCAGTCTGTCTGCTAGCAGATTAGTTCCCATTTAGTCATAAAGTTAACCAGCCTTGTTCCAATCAATTAATCCCTAGAAGCCTTAATTTATTGATGCCCCAGCCTATGCTAGCCGTCGAAAAGATGAACATCCTGCTTCAAAATGAACTGGTCTGTCTTTGCTCCAAGATACAGGAATTATAAGAGGATGGTAGTAAATAAGCGTTTAGAAATCCCTTCTGTACAATCAAAGGCAGCAGCAGCACAGAGAAGAATAAAGGGGATTTTAGCATGCATGAAAAACAGTGCAATAAATGAAGGAGGCTCTCAGGACAGGAATAGCCAGGCTGTGGAGCCACTGTGGGCTCAGCTGAGTTGGCTCCTTCTGTCATAAATTGATCTGATGTACAATAGGTGGGTCACAGGCAGGTGAAAGGGTGCTGCTCTAGACACCTTCCCACCTTCAGATTTTGCTTGCCAGAATCTCTTCACTCCTTTTTGGGGAGCCTGACTTACTTTCACCCTTGTTCTCTAGGTTTTGGACTGGCTCTACTGATTAATTCAACATGAAACTTCTCCAAAGCACACACACTGAAATAAGTAAGAGTCTCTCTGTTGGTTTCCTTGGCTTGTAGATCAGGTGTTGCTAAAGCAAATGTTTTAGTCAGAGCTGATTAGAGTTGATCTGGTTGCGTAAGAGAGAAAAAAATTTAGCAATGAAAGCATTGAACTATTGAGGTTGTTTCCATCTTGCAAGATTGGAAAGGACCTATTTTTAATTTTCTCTCCATATTTTAAATAGTAGCTGTTATTAACACATGTTCCTTCCTGAAAAGACACGAATTGGAAAACAAAAAACATCTACAATTGTGTTGCTATTAAAAATAAAATAATTAAAAAAAAAAAATGCAATTAGCTCAAGTGTTTCTGGAAAAGCAAAAAGTGCAGGTTGAGGTGCTCAGAAGGGCCTAAATAAAGGCCAGGTCTCAGCTCTTGTGGCCTTTCAGCAACAGGACACATTGTGGCTCCTCTGACAGCTTCGCCTTCTCTGATCAGTCTGGCATACTCTTCTGTCTGACAAATGATCTGCAAACAGACCCACATTTTCTCAGCTACATGAGCTCAAAATTACTTTGCCAAGCAATTCTTGGGTGGTTGTTCAATTGCAAGCCGTTCTTCATGGGAGCTACGTTTTGACAGGCGATCTGCTTCAAGTGGGCTCTCCTCTCCCGTGAGTTTGTCTCCTTGGCTGAACGTGGGCGAGGCATCACTTCGTGGTTGTGAGAGGTGAGCCAGCAGAGCACTTATTTCTTGCAAACTGTGAGAAAAGCAAACACAAATGTAGATGGAGCGAAGGGACTTTCTCCTAGAAAACCTTTGTGGAAATATTTTTGATGCTATGCCCTCCTTGATCTCCTCACTAGACAATGTGTCTAGGCTGTCCCCTCTCATGCAAGAATCAGCTTGCTCAAAGACAGGCATGTTCTTATGGACCAAGTGAGGAAATGATTCCTTTTCTTGTTTCTGCTGCTGCATTTCCTTGGTGGGGCTGGAAACATCACATCCCCTTTTGCACCTTGGGTTTCACCTACAAATGGAGGAGCCTGGCAGTCTTTCAAAGGTTTTTACTATTGGCAGATACTGTTTTATTGGTTGTTGTTACCAGCTCTTTATGCCTCATAAGTTCTGTATTCATTTTTGCATTTGGAAACACCACTTAAAAGAATTTGCTGCAGCAAATGTTGATTCTTGGCTTTTCACTTGAAGTTGTGCCTGTGTGGTATTCCTTTTGGTCCTCGGTAGGCTTTCCTGGCAACAGAGAAGGGAAATTGGTCCTGAAATTGGCTGAGCCATGTTTGTCCAGTCCTGTGTCCAAGCTAATTGGGGCAGTTAACCGATCTGCTCAGCTCAGGGACAGCACCTTGCTGAGGTAGCAACCGTACTGCTCCTCGTACTAGGAGAAGAGTCTCTTTACTTGGAGTATATCCTATATTTTCCTTTGAACACTGGCTGGTGTCAAAGACAGGCTCTCGGAGTAGGTTAGGTTTGGTCTGACCTGGTTTGCTATTTCTTGTGAAAGAATCCTTTATTCCTGCTCTCTGTGGGTTTTTTCTAGACGGGCCAGAAATTCCCTGTCCTTTCTTTTTCCCCGTCTCTTTGTCTGCTAGAATAGCTCGGATATATTTCTCTGTTAGCTGCTTCAGTCCCTGCAAAGTCATACACAGAACAAGGACCAATTTCCTGTACCTTCTTACTAAACTGAATGGTTATTCTACCAGCACACAGTCCCAAACACATCGACTCTCCCGACTACTGCCAGGCCCTTACAGTGTGGTCCAGCTGCCTTTTCTTCAGGTTTCCAGCACGCTCGAGGTAGGCCTAAGGGCCCTATTTGAATGCAGTTCAAGATATATAGTTCTGCCTCATTTCCAGCCTCACGGCTTCATTCTCTAACCTGTCGTCCCGTGTCTCCTGTTCCTATACCCTGCAGCCCTGCTTGCATATGCTTCTTGCTTCCCCTTGATTGCTTCTTGCACTTCCTCCCTTCCCCTATACCGGCTTGCTTTTGCAGGCAGTGTATTTATTGCTAGCTGGCAAACGCTAGCGCTTGGACATACATTCAATTATCTTTGAACAATTTCCTTTTACTCTGGTTTTGCTTTTTTCCCTTTCAGTTTCACTGAACACTGCCTGTATTTTCTCAGAGCTTGTTCAGCTGCAATACAGTCTGCTTCTGTTCTCCCTGCTTTTCTTTTTTTTTCTTTCTTTTTTTTTTCCTTCCACATTTTCCATGTTTTCATTAAGCTGCCTCACTAAACTCTGGTGACCGTTTCTCCACTGCTGCCCTCTCTGTACATTTGCACCGAGAAGGGTCCAAGTTTACCCTCAGTGTGTTAAATGCTCCCTTCACCTGGAAGGAAATCAATGGTACAGGCAGACTGGGGTTTTATCTATACCCCCACACCAAAATCCCTTTCTTTTTGATGTACAGTAATCTCCCCATCCCTTGTGGTTTGACTCTTATCTGTTTTTCCATTAAAACTTGACTTATGCTTTACTTTTACGCCAATGCAGTGCACTGTGGAGATGATAAGGGTCACTTCTGCTTACTGTTCAGGTGAAGGTGTGTTTTTGATCTTGAGATCAGTTCTCAAGTACGTAATCTTCCCTGAGAGCTTGCCTATGCTTAGAGTTGCTGCTTTCCACTGCTTGTTCTCCCATCCTTCTAGTTGGCAAAACATGACTGTATTTGAACCAACTCTTTCATAACATCTCTTACATTTTTGTAAGAGAGACATTTTGATTCAATATCCACAAAGAGATGGGATATTGCATGGAAGGAAAGTGCTTGTCCATCTCTGAAATTGTCCACACTGGATGACCTTGTGGAAGAGTTGCTTTGGTAAAAATCTTCGGGAGCAGGGAACTACCTGTAGCACAGAGGTACTCGAGCTATTTTTAAACAGGCTGGCTTAGGCACAGGAGAAACAGCATGAGGTGAGCTGTGCAGAGACACATGATGCTGTAGTTTGAGTGCTTCTAACGATAGTTCAAGTAGCGCTGTAATACACCACGGTTCCTTTTGCGACTGCAGCATAGAGATACCAGCCTGTCACACCTCCGGTCGGGCTCTCTGTACTAGTACTCCTTGACTTAAGCAAATTCTGGTCATCTGAGTTAGACCCTGTAGGGATATCCAAAAGATGTGTTTCATGAAATTTATGAAAGAAGATGGTAGAAAGGGATCTACCACTATATGAACATGAGCCACTTGTCGAAGCTGGCCTTCTCCACAACTCCATTAGCAACATTAGCTAGGGATGGGAGCTATCATGACGGTATCTCCTTTAAATGCTTTTCTTCCACCCAGCCACACCAACAGTTTGTAGGTCCTGGTGAGTACAGCCTGGTGAGAGAGAGGCCTTTAGCCTTTCTCCTGCAAGTACTTGGGTATCACTTACTTATTGGGTGTGGAGCTAATTGAAGGGTAGTTAATGCCATCAAGCATTGGGATGTATTTATATTTTTAACTACATGTAAGTGATTATCAACATTATAAATAATTACAGTCTGCCTCCCAGCCCCTCTGCTCCATTCCACCCTGCTAATTGCAATGCTTAGATCTCAATGAGCTCATTACGTTTTGTCGATATTCAGCTCTTTGGCTTGCTCACTTAGTAGGGACCGGGGGGACGCAAATGGGAGCTAAAGATTGAAAATGCCAAGCTCCTAGGGATTTGAGTTAGCGATCATCACTGCTTCATCTCTATGCACAATTTATTCAGCACTCCACCTTCCCTAATAAATTATAGATCCCTCAAAGGGAAGCTTTGCCAAGGGATGGGCAATTGCCTTACTCGTGGGGGAGCCCATTCTGTGCAGTATTGAGCATCTTTGACATCTGGTCCTCACAAGATTGGATCCCTCCTGCCCTTCCCGTCCGCCCGTCTCTTCCACCCCTTTTGGGAAGCATTAACCTTTTCAATGTGATGTATGCGAAAGGGCGACAGTCAGCAGTGGCAGTTCCTAATGGATTCTGTTTGGTTGTTTGTTTGTTTGTCTGAACTGCCTGCAATGCTGTCCAGACCTCTTGGAAAAGCAAGCCAGAGTGCAACTAATATTTTAATTAGCGGCAAAAGGCAGAGAGGCTTTTAAAGAAGAAAAGTGTTTGAATTCAGAAGTAAGGTGCAGATGAATGTGGGGCAGGGAACTTGGGATTCAGTCCAGTTGAAGACAGTAGCACATAATGCCTTTAGGGAGCTGTTGAATTTTCAATCACAGGTGGGTTATGAGATGGTTATGGTGGTCTTTTGGGGCCTGTGGGCTACAACAGGGTGAATTTGTGCCCTTTATTTTTCCTCCTGGCAGTGCAAAAGGAGAAGAGACTTGTCATATCTGCCTTGCCAAGGACTGAGAAAAACCCCAGTGGAGACTGTTACTCTATGACAAGATCTGAACCTAAGAAACTGAGTTACAGGAGTAAGCCTCTGCCCACCCCTCTGTCCTCAAACAAGATCGGTTCTACTGTCCCCTCTCCTGATATCTGTTTCCCTATTTCTGTGTTAAGATAGGGAAGCCGCAGCCTCCCTGGGACATGTTTTTCTAGTGCTTTGCTAGTCTTATCGCTGGAAAGTCTTCTCCAAAATTTAATCTCAATCTGTTTCTTTGTAAATTAAGGCCACTGTTTCTTGTCCCATCACCAGTAGATGCAGAAAAGTTTCACGGAATCACGGAATCTTCAGAGTTGGAAGGGACCTCTAGAGATCATCTAGTCCAACTCCCCTGCTCAAGCAGGATTGCCCAGAGCACATCACTCAGGACTGCATCCAGACGGGTCTTGAAAGTCTCCAGAGAAGGGGACTCCACACCCTCCCTGGGCAGCCTGTGCCAGTGCTCTGTCACCCTCACCGTAAAGAAGTTTTTCCGTGTATTTGAACGGGACTTCCCATGTTCCAGCTTGTGCCCGTTACCCCTCGTCCTGTTACTGGGAACCACTGAAAAGAGCCTGGCTCCATCCTCCTTAACCCCACCCTTCAGATATTTGTAAACATTAATGAGGTCTCCCCTCAGCCTTCTCTTCTCCAGGCTAAAGAGTCCCAGATCTCTCAGCCTTTCCTCCTAAGGGAGATGTTCCAATCCCTCAGTCATCTTTGTTGCCCTACGCTGGACTCTCTCCAGGAGTTCCCTGTCTCTCTTGAACTGGGGAGCCCAGAAATGGACACAGTATTCCAGTTGTGGCCTCACCAGTGCAGAGTAGAGTGTTTATCCAGTTCTACAGGAGCCTTTACCTATTTGTAGACTCTCTCTCTTCACTATTCTGTGGTCCAAAGGCCAGAAATCTCTTCAGTTTTTTCTCCTCGGGCTTTCTGGACTTCTGATCATCCTTTACAAAGCTCTTAAAGTCCCCAGACAATTAAGCTGAAATCAAACCAACTTCAGGGGCGGCAGAGTCTAACTCAGCTTGGTGAGTCCACAGCCAAATGCTGCTTCTTGCAAGAGCCTGGGACACAGCTGGGAGCTCGGCCATCCAGCTTTGCAGAGTCAGTCAGTCTCAGCCTTCTGCATCAGGGTCCACAGCTGCAGCAAATGTCCTTTGGCACTCGTGGGTGAATATTCCCCAGGGATTCAGTGCAAACAGCAGTGTCAGAAGTGGGTCTGGGAAGGGGGAGCTCTCTCCAGGTCATGCAGAGGCTGCTGCTCTGTGTCACCTGAGCAGTGGATCAGCACAAATTCTCTAGGACAATACTCGAACTTGTGAATGGAGGTAAATAAGGCTCCTGGAATTATTTGTTGTTAGTAATACAGAGACAGAGATGAGCAACACGAGCAGACAGTGAGAATGTGGCAATAGCAAAATAGGATGTGGCCTCAAAAATATGAAGGTTTAATAGGAAAAAAACTCATATAAAAGAATTGCGTTTACAAAAACCAAACATACAAACAAACAGCCTCCTATACTTGTTATCTTTATCCACTGGGAGTGTTATTCATCCTCTCATTTTGTTCCATAGGCGCTGTGCCACAGTAAGGAGCTGTGCACCAAACAGGCCTCACCACTATAAGGAGAGTTTGAAGGGGAAGTGGTTTTTATAGCCATAAGTGACACTCTGGAAAACTGAGAGATGCGAAGTTGCTGCTTAGGTTTCTCATAAAATCCAGAGGTTGCTGGTTAATTTATGGTCACAAGCATGTTGTTATGAAAGCCCTTTTCTCCAGGGAAAGCAGTGACTCTAAAGCTGACCCACCAGTTAATGCCGAATCCCCTTGCAAGCGCTTGCTTTGAGATGCCCCTTTTATAAATCAAGGGCCACTCCTACATTGACCGTATAGCCGTGTACTTCCAGCCACTTCATCAAAGTCGGCTGTTGTTTCAACGAGAGGAGTTGGTGGATCTGAAGTTTGGCAATGGTTTATTCCCACCCCGTCAGAGTAGTGAGGGGAAGAGAGACAGGCAGTGGAGAAGGGGAGAGCTGCAGACCTTTCAAGCATCTTTATCCGGACACAAACCCCACCACTGCCAGCAGTCCTTCCCTGGGGCAGATGATGTAGGAAAACAAGCCAGCTTGGGTGAGTAGCTTTTTTAGCAAGGGCTTTGTGACAGCAGTCAGAGGAGCGTTATTTGTGGCAGGGACTATATATAGCTATATTTGTGTGTGTGTAGACTAAATATATATATATATATATGTGTAGTGCCTTATCACTGCATTCCAGCTTGAATTTAAAACACAAAGGAAAAATGAAAGGTTTTAGAAAAAGCTAAATTTATCTGGGAATGGGAATTATAATAGCAAAGAGGCAATTAATTGGGTGTGTGTGTGGAGATTATAGTAATATTTTACTCCTTCCCTACAAAGACAAAAATAGCATTAGTTTCTCTACCTACTAGTAAAAGCTCTAATTCTCTTCTTCCCGTTCACCAAGACCACTCTCGAGTGACCATCTACAGATGAGGTGTGTCCAGCTGATGTGAAGAGAGCTTTGGCCCAGCTCATGTGTGTCCCTCCTTAGGGGAGGAGACCCCCCTAGAGCAGATAGCCTGCGCTTAAATGGGGCATTGGCCCTTGAGTCTGAGTCAATGTAGGCATTCAGGAACTGATGCCCCTTCTTTCTCATTTTACTTCATTTAAGTCTGGTTGTCCTTTAGTGTCATTCAATCCCAAGCAAAGCACCCAAAGACACCATCATTGATTCATCCCTTAAACTGGACCGGTTCTGCCACCCCAGCCCAGCCTGGTCTTTGCAGAGAGGGCAGGTGCCCTATCTCTGGTTTGGCCAGGCATAGTTCCCATTGTAAAACCAATCCCCAGATCTTTTTTGTGCTCTGACAGCCCTGGAAATGTGCCGCTCCCAGCAGAGCTTTCTGTTGCCTGCAGCCTACACCACGGTGCCTTATTCTGAATCAATACTTGCAGATACTGGAGATAACTCAGGGAGAGAAATACATTAACGTAGCCGAAGAAACAAAGATAATGATATCTTTTCTTCCTTGTTATTTCTTACCTCCATTCTCCCACAGAATAAAATTTTCTTTTCTTCCCCCCGCACCGCCCCATCCTCATCTGTATGATCTGCACTTAGCAGGGCTCCAGACTCTTGAATTATTTCCCACTTTCCAATAAGGCCTTAAATCTTTTTTAAAAACTGCTTGTTTTAATTGAAAAATTTCACTCAATCAATTTGCCCCTTCTCTACCCTCTCGCCTTCCTCCCCTCCCCCAAACAGACCCATTTGCAGTAAATAATCTGTAGCCAGACTTTCTGCTCTAAAGAAATAAATAATTCTGAATTTGCTGAATCCTGCCTGATCTCCCAGCTTTAAATCACTGAACTTTGCACTGAGCTCAGCTGAAATGTTGAACACACCGAAGCATGACTATTACTTGGAGATTGCAAGTGTTTTTAAAAGTACAGCCTCTGAGGCCATGGTCCTTTTTCTTAACAAGACAGTCTGAGGGAGGAGCTAAGCCAGTTCCTGAGGATAAGTTGTCTCCCCTGCATTTTGCCCACTACAAATGCAGATGTTGCCTTGTCTTGAAGGGACTTATCAAAGACTGATTGAAGGCAGGAGAAATCCAGTGGGTCTTTGAGCAAATCCTGAAGAGGAGGCATCTTGGTTGAAATCATCTAATAGCCCCTGGACTGAGTCCTCTTCTCAGATAGGTGATCTAAGATAGGTTCCAGGAGGTCCTCTGCATCTGCTCAGAGACGGGAGAGTAACTGCCCGTGCTCCCAAGTACAAGTAGTTACACTTGAACCCAGAAGAGCCTGGGGTATCCCAGCCAGGGGAGGAACGTCCCCAAAATCATGGTGAGTCTTGCAATCACTGTCAGCATTCTGCAATTCTCTTTATCTTTCCTCTACTCAAAAACTTTGAAACCAGTTATATGCAGGTTTATATCACAAAGGAACACAATCCTCATATTTCTTACTTCCTCATATTTCTTACTTAATCATATTTCTTAATTTCTTCTTTTTGGGATTGCTCTTACCAAAGCTATCGACTATGCCCTGTCCCAAAATGCAAGCTGCAGCTGAAGAGGGAAAATGGAGCACGCAACAGACTACCGATGCCTAGTTATGATTTATACAACTCATGAGCTTCCAACAATTTAGAGATGAAAAATGGTTTATCCACACTTTGGTGTGTTGAAACACTCTTTCTACCATTTGTCTTGAAACTGATTTTGTTTGGGCGGTGGTGAATGTTATGCGCAAAGCTGTGAGCGGAATGCCTAATGGGAACTGTCAGACATGCAGCAATGGGTGTCATCGTGCTTCTGGGCTGAGATGTGAGGGACTAAGAGGATCCCCAAAAAGTTCAGCTCATGATTTTCCAGTGAATTTGGGGTGTTTTAGTTAGAATTGGAAATGATTGTACTGTTCTTGCATTTCCAACCAGACTGAAAAAAAAACCAGTTAAGACTTAAATTTTTGTGCTGTTTTTCCCTTGCGCATTTGAGAACATTCATCAGTGATAGAAGACGACTGTGAATGCTGGATTTTCACTTGGAAATTGCTTCCCCTCTCCTCATCCCTTTTCGGTATATCAGAGGGAATCAGCTTTGTAATTTTCATTGACTGTGTAAAGAGCTGAAGTCAGCTAATCCACAAAAGCTCCCATACAGATTTGAAAAGTGGCTAGAATTAAACAATACAAAAGATCAGAAACGTTAAAGTCGCAAGAAGGGACCCATCCTACTGTTTTCCTGATACTCTAACTAAAGAACCCTCAGACATTAACGTGAGACTAGTAAATGCAGGCCCAAATTCATTTTGGAACAATTTGATAGATGCTGTTATAATCAGATTTTAAGTATATAATTTTTAAAGTAAACCAACATCCAGAGTGACGCTTGATGCAATAGTTGCATGAATTAAAATATACTGGTGCTGAAATTCACCCTTTCTGGGTTTTTCTTTTTCAGTTGTAAGCTTGATTCCGACCTCTGCCCCTTAGATAACCTCATCAGGAGTCAGCACTGCCAAGGTATTAAATAAAGCATTTTCTTTTGTCATTTTATAGTTTAGGCCAGATTACCATTTACAGGAGGGCCCATTTCCATCTCCC
This sequence comes from Dromas ardeola, assembly GCA_013398915.1. Taxonomy (NCBI): domain Eukaryota; kingdom Metazoa; phylum Chordata; class Aves; order Charadriiformes; family Dromadidae; genus Dromas; species Dromas ardeola. The sequence continues at coordinate 513,196 of VYZM01017772.1, forward strand.
ACTGGTGTAGAGGGACCGTAAGATGGATAAAATGTAACTTGCACAGAGCGATGTGAAGATGGCATTAGGATAATGGAGCAGCAGTCAGAGGCATCCCTGCAAAATCATGCTCATAGCGCTGGTAAATGGCATGTGGATTCAGAGGTAAAAATGGGCAGTGGCCCTCTTGTGTTTCTAGTGTTACTTTGGTGGTGTCTGAGACATCTCGCTCCTCTCTGTTTCTGTGCTTGCCCTGGAGAGCCTGATTTTCCTTTCCCTGTCTGTGTGTCTCGAATCCCATGTTGAATTAAGTGCTCCCTTTTCACGGCCACATGTGGAGGCAGCTCTGCAGTTCAGTATTGCATGCAGGTTTCCATCGGCAGCAAAATGTGCTCAGTTGGGTGGCTCCTTCGCTGGCGCTGCTGTGTTGCAGAGGGAGAGCTGGGGTACCCAGGCACTCCACCACCCTCCCCTCTGCTCCCCGGCAGGCTCGGGGGTGCTTGGCTCTATCCTGGCACTGGTTCCTGTGCAGCACCTCCACCTTCTTGCCTTTTTCTGTCTACCTCGAGATCCCTCCGTTCCCCATGTCCAGGTGTGAGCTGGGATCTGCCTGCTTCAGTTTAGTTCACGAGAAGGGCAGAAGCAATAGGTGATATTGAAATGAGTTCAAGGGAAATACTTGCGGCACAGTCCCTCTGGCAGAGATAAAACAGTGCTCTCCAAGATACCTACTCTCCAACCTCCTCTTTCAGAGGAGGAGGGAAAATTACAGTCCTCTGATTACTCAGGGAGAAAGGCGCGCAACTTCCATCTTCGTAATTTCTTCCACCACAATCAAGCATTTCAGGAAAAGGCCTGAAAGCCTGAAACAGTCAGTCAGGGATCTTTCCGCCCGGTTCCTTCCCTGATAACACACAGGAGGAATAAAAATGAAGACTCGTCATTGCTGTTATGTTTTGTTTCCAAAAACATCTGTCCCACTGGGGATCAGGAACTGAGGCTGTTGGGAATGGAAATGCTGTCCTTGGGGAAAGTCCCTTTGCTATTTCCAGGCTGGCTGTGTTCATGGCGAATACCATGAGAGGGTGTCACCAGTAATTCCCACATCGAGCCTGGTTCTTACCCTGGAGCTACGAAAAGCCGCATTCCCATTGGAAGTGGCCAGCTCTCCACAGAAATCATGCCCCGCGCGCACCTCGCAGCCCGGCAAAACCAAGAATCTTCAACCTTCAGTGCTCACCTGGCCACGTCCTGCTCTCTCCAAAGTCAGTAGGGAGGACAGGGTAAGTCCTATCCCCTCCCCACGCTCCCTTTTAGAAGCTTCCTCCTTTGCTAATGATTTTGAAATGAGTAACCAGATATACTAGAGATTGTGAACCTCGTTTCCCTGGAGTGACAGTCTTGCCGAAGGAAGCACCCAGACTTGCACGCTGTTAAATGCTGGTGAAAAGCCACAGAATAGTCCCTCTCCCCCACACCACCCACCCCCACACACACACACCGCCAAGTCTCTATATTGCCCCAGTTACACTTTCCTTGAGGTGGGCCCCCCAATTAGATGTGATATGGGCAGCATCTCTTATTTATCAGAGAAGAGCGGCAGCCCTGTGAAACAAACCAAGTAAATAACTGGTGAAAACAGCTCTGCTAAAATAGGGGACTAGTACTGATCAGGCCGGGAGTGATATGACACAGTGGTTTAAAGCCGTGTAATGCCATTTTCCATTAGAGCTCTTGTTCAAGTCAGGAAGGGGTTTGATCCATTGATGGAAGCTGTTATAAACAGACGAGAAAACCTCATCCATATTTCTCTTGAGATTGTACAAAGCTGACAGTATACTAGCTGACCACAGTCATCTGGGACTCTCCCACACAAAATAACCCTCTTTTCATAAATAACAGGATTGTTGTTGTGGTGGACTGAGATTTGCTGTAGAATTCAGTTTTGTCAAACAAAGAGCTGCTTCTGGTTTTTAATTTGAGCTATTAAAAAGATTCATCTTTCTCTTTGTGTCTCATTTTTCTTCCCCTCCTTCTCCCTTCCCTATTTTTTTTTTCTTCCCCTCTGTCTGTCTTTAGGATAACTTAAAGCTTTGCGTCTGAAACAAAAGACTTGCGTGGGTCTGGTCAGTGGTGCCTCCGGATTGAATGGTCACGATTTCAAATCCTGCTTAGGACTAAACTTGGATGAATTCCACAAGCTAATAACCCAGTGCAGTGTTTCAAATTGATGGAGGCGCTGTCCTCTAGATGAGACATAAAAACAGAGATCCAGTCTGCTTGGCAGAGACCCCGCAGGACTTATCAAAGATGAGTGGGGGCTGCTAACTGTTTTGCCCTTGTCAAATCCTTACCACCACCATGGCTTTTCTTCCCTGTTCCAAAGCAATGACACTGGACCTTATGAAAATGAGACGGTGAACTTGAAGGAGCCATCCTTTTCCTAATTATTTAAAGCAGTTTGCAGCGTCTGGGAAAAGGGGGAAAGAGAGAGATAATCCACTCACTTGAAAGTGGAATGACCCTGAATTTCAAAAAGCAAAACAAAAGCGAGCGAATGGTGCCACCATGCTCTGCAGCAGTGACATTATTAAATGATCAGTGAGCTATTAAAGCAGCAACATTTAGTACCTCCCCTAATGACTTGTACTGCTAACTGGTTTCCAAATTGAGATTTTTATTGCCTTCCTGCACAGACAGAACAAGGCTGTGTCTGTGCTTCTAGAGGCTCCAGCTTAAGCAGACTGTTCACAATACGATCGATGAATCTTCTCAGTTGAAAACTAGTAACGGCTTATGAGATTCCCCACTCCTCTGTCCTCTTTTCTTTCCAGGGCTGGAAGCTTTGGGGTGTGAGGCATGGAAGGGATCATAAATACGGGGGGTTTTGCAGAGAGCCCCGCACGATTCCTGAACTTCCTAACATCTGCGAAATTTGCCGGAGTTGTGCATACACAGACCGTTATGAAACCTCCCCGAAACTGCCGATGCCATTCAAAGAGTGAATGCTGCGAGAACAGCGTTTCCAGGAGGGGCCTTGGGCACGCTGGTTTCCACGTCCAGGTAGAAATACGGAGCAGGGAGGAACAACAAGTTTATGGAGGAGGAGGAGGGGAGAGGAAAGGGAATTGTAAACACTAGTGACGGTGAAGATTCACCCTGAAGTTTCCACTGTGACTCTCCCAAATGGACTTCTACTATCTTATATGGGCTGAGCTCCTGGTATGGGAATAGCTGGGAAACGGCCTTCTGTCAAGTGCGGTTCAAGCTAAGTAGGGTGTTCCTGTGGGCAAAAGCACAGCATGTGTGACTGCAGAAGGGAAGCTGCTTAAAAAAAAACCAAACAAACCAACCACCCAGCAAAAGTGGGTTCTGTTTCTAGTTGCAGTTATTTATGCGCTCGTGATACACTGCAGGCCACAGTGGAGTCGGGGTCTTCCGTGTGCCTGAAATAAATGCAAATGTTACTGCTTTGATTTGTCTTTCTCCATCAGTTCTGCACGCACGTGCTGTCTGCACTTGCTGAGTGAGTCAGGCCATTTCTCGCCCAAGCTAGGTAGTCACAGGGAGAGACTGTTACTGCTGTTTACGTTTTTATGTATCGGGTGCCTGATTTCCATGACAAAAACCGCTCATCCTTTGCGGAGGCAGCAGGCAGAGCAGTGGGGGTAGGATGGCCGGAGAGACTATACTAGAACATGCACATTTTTTATCCCGTGCTGGTTTGAGTCTCTCTCCATCAGTGCCGACTGCAAGTTGTTCCCATTTTGTCACTTTTTGGTGGCTGCATTTGGCACAGGTTTGCATTTCCAATTTCTTCACGGTGTCCATCTACCCGTGGGTCCCTGCTCTGCAAAATGCCTTTGCCTTTCCTGGTAATCTTAGCAAACAGGAGGTCTGGATGTTAAAATTTTCTACGTGTTTAGAACTGTAGAAAATTGGGGTGAAGGGCCCTTAGAGGCCCTTCTATACTTCCTTTTCTGAACTTCATGCAGGACCACAGCAGACTATTCTTGTCTGCTATGGGTTTAACCATTTCTTGAAGACCTCTAGTCTGGAGGTTTCCAGAGGTGGTAAGGCAGGTTATTGCCGTGGTTAACTGTCCTTACCTTTAGAAAGCTATTCCTAAGACCTAAGTTCAGCAATAGAACCGGATTCTTCCAGGTGAGGGTTAAGGCAGAGTTGTAAGGCACCACGTAGGAGCTCGCGTAGGCGCTTCCTTGGCTGCACCCACTCTCATCTAAGGGCTTCCTTCCCCAGGACAGCAGGCCAGGTGTTTCCCACCGTGCAAACACAAGCAATGTAGAGAGACAAAGAAAAGGGCAGCAGGGCCATTTCTGGCAGAGGAGCCTTCTGAGATTGGCACTGACAAAATGTCCTAGAGACTTTACTGAGTCCAATTACCACTTTATGTCTTTAAAGTGCCGAGTAAATGAAAGAAACTACAAGATCAAGCCATGTTAGTCTTCTCAATCCCTTAAATGTTTGACAGCCCTCTCCCCTTCTTTCTCGCTTTCTCAGACTACTTTGAACTCTTAACCTTTGCCGCTGCTTTGAGTTCACATCTGCAGAAACCAAACTACCCCCAGCCACCCCCAAATTCCAGTAACAATCACAAAACGCTTTGAAAGCAACGCTGCCCTCCCTGGAATTGACAAACTTTGGGCTGTCTCCAACTTTCTGAACTTTCATGCACGTACGGTTAGTCTCGTCCGTCAGCGCTGGGAGGCTGCAGGGAAGCTTACTGGGTACCGCAGCAGCCGTGAAACAGCCGGTGCTGTTTCACACAACCAACTATCCCTGTCCATGCAGACAACAGCCGTGAACACCAGCTGTTTGGGCTGCGCTGTACTGTTGGGCAGAAGAATATAGATGCCCCCAGCACATATGGTATTGGGATGGCAATGAGCATATTAGGATAGACCCTGAAACAGAAGGAGATAGGTCCCTGGACGCAACCCCAGGCACGGCGGTGGGAACTGGAAAAGTGAGATCAGACCACCGGAGAGAAAAGCAGTGTCAGGAGTCACCCTCAGCCACTACATCAGGGCTTGACGGCAGTGCTAGCAGAGCTGGTGGCTGGCTTTTTGCAGAACTAGAGCTAAAGACTGAGTCACATCAGTTTGATGTCCCCTTTAAACACACAAATAAATAAATAAATGATAAACAGAGATCTCACAGTGATGCCTGAACCTGATGTCTCATGCTCACTTGTTTTGATGTGTCTAATGTAAGTGGGCGGGTAATAAAAGCTTCATTTAGAAGCTAGCGTCTTCACAGGCGCTGCTGGAAGCCCCTGGGACACTGCACTTCTGGAATTTTCCTCTAATGGAAACATCAGCACATAACTATTGATAAAGCAGAACATGCACGCATGCACACAAAACAACCCAGCAGCGGTTTATTTTCCTGGTCTGCTGGGTGTCGGATGCAGAGGTGTATTTAGATTCCCCAGGTCACGTACCTACCCTCAGCTACTGCATCAGCACTCCTGAAATTGGCCATTACAATGACCATTTGGGGCAGTGCCCTGGAGAAGTATGTGGTTATTGTAGCGTGGGTAGGCATCAGTTCAAAACAGGCAAATAAAGGACTCCTTGGTTCCCATAATACAGCTGTGGATAATGGCATCGACTGCATTTCTCCCAGTTGGACATCACCCCATCGATGATAAGCAGGCGCTGCTCTGTAACAGGCAGACCTAGTGCTGACATTTCACGTGAGCAGGAGAATCACCCCACGGACATGTTGTCAATGCATTCGCAGGTTATTCAGCTTCTTTTTAGGCAACTGAGTCTTCAGGAAGGTCTGGTTCCTGCGGTTGAGAGGTCTCTGTGGCAGCTCTGATCTGCAGCACCAGCTAACCTGCTCAGGGTTAGCTGAAGGAGGAATCGTGGCTAGTGAGAAGAGCCCCCGGAGTTACTGCTGACCTCCTTAAGGTAATCTACTCTCCTTCCAGTTCAGTGCTAAAATCACCATTTCAGGTCCTGAATATAAAACAATTAAAGAACAGTATATTCTTCCAGGACAGTATGGGGGTCAGTGCTAAAGGTTTGGAGGGCTACAGCTTTAATCCCAACCTTAAGTTTGTACACTGGTCCGTGGCTGGTTCATACCACGACATTGTTGACCTTCTTTCCTGGATACAAGCACAGAAATACTGCCTGTGTCTAAGCATTTTTATGTAATTATTTTCCCTGAACATGGAAATTGCAAGGCCCCTTTGGTCTAGTGTATTACTTCATGACCACCACAGGGATCTGCAACCAGGCATGGCGAGAAAGGGAGATTGTTTCCTCCTGTCTGTGGTTTTATGCAGCATCTACTTGGGAAAACAAGCAAACAAGATGACCCTCACTTTATCTGCTTGCGTAAGTCACTTTGCCTGAAGCCTGAGCACCGTGGGATGGTTAATGTAGAACTTGCTCATGCATCAAATAGCAGTAATTTACCTTTAGACTCTACTTTTTTTTTATTATTATTTTTAATTATTTCCCAAAACAATGTTCCTTAATTAAAAACTCACAGATATGAAGCTTGGAAGAAATGTGGCCAGGACGTTCTTGGATTACTACAGGCTGAACTCCTTGGTGGAGAGACCACTAGCACCTACTCCTAAAACTCGGTAGGTCAGAAAGCAATTTCTCTTGCTTTAGTAGGGCTGCTTTTTCAATACCTTTCATGACTAAACTTCAGTGCTACTGCATTATGGCTTTACAATAAGCGTGCTAGTCTAACTGTGCTTATTTTATTGAAATTCCATTCGGAAATAAAGCATTTATGATCAGGAAAGATACCTGGTTTATGCCTGAAAAAATATTCAGGGGATTTTGGAGATATCGATATCTTTCCTGAATTCTGCCTGCCTGTACACCAATCTCACACCAGTATCTTTAATGGACTTACCTTTCATTTATCTCCTGAGAGCGAGAGGATAATCAGACGCACTTTATTTTAAAAAGTTTTAATTCTGAAAGTGAAAACTTTTTTTAATGCTTGAGGAAATTACTGGCAAGCCTGTGCTGAAGGCAGCATTCTCCATCTCGCCTTGGACCTGCCGCAATGCTGGCAGCCACATGTCAGGTTCCTTCTGCCAGTCGCACTGGGACCCTTTACCTGGGGATCCCCTCTCACTGTACGTCCTTACTTCAGCTTTACAACCAGTTTAGTGGATGTTTGTCTAAAAGGATGTCATTCCTTGAACAGGCAAAGCTGAATAATAACGCAAAGAGGGGGAGCAGAGCAGGAACCAGAGCTCTTGTTTCACGGGAAACACCATATTTGGAACTTGCCTCTGTTCTGAGAAAACAGCAGTAATGCCTCCAAGCCCAAAATTTCCAATTAAATGCATTATGGCCAATTGAAATATTTCATTTAGGGTTACACTCTTATATAGCACAACCAAATATAATTTATATTTTGCTGTGGAAAAAACAATTCCAAATTGGCAAGGGAGGGAGCTGAGCCTTGAAATTCGCTCCCTTCTTTTCCCTACTTTTTTCCCCTCTTAAAAAAGTACCTGTGGGAACAGTTGCTTGTTTGCAAAAGAACACTTCCTACTGAAGATTTTCTAGTGATGCATAAGATGGATGTCACAAATATCAGCCCAGACTGTAGAGCAATTACTGGAGTTCCTTCTGCAGCCTTTAAAAATGCTCTTGGTGCAGCCATTCTGGCAGTTCCGTATATATGCGGTCAGAGCCAGCCTCACTGCGTTAGGTGTTTAAATGCCCTGCTTTGAGTCCATCTCCCTTTCTCTGTTCATGATCTTGACACAACAGTTTAGGCTGGCTCAAGGAGGATTGTCAGCACTGCAGTTCTGAATGCTCTTATCTGCAGAGACCTGCAGGGTTAGCAGAGAAAAGCATCCAGCACCTTCCTCTCCTCTGGAAATTGAATGTATCGTTTCTCTCAGACTCCCAGGGGCCACAGCCTCCAAGGCTAAAAACCCACGACTATTACTGAACCTAATTACCACCTGACAGCAAAGTGCTTTTCCGTAGCATCATTCAGTTACCTCATCAAAAGAAATGTTTGTTTGCTTTCTTCATTTTAAATTAAAGAACCACTGACAGTGGTAACTGAAGCATTTTAATCTCATCAAATATCCATGTCCATCTCTATAGAGACAGCCATGCCAGCAGGGAAAGATATACATCTATAATCAGGTTGCACAGAACAAATTTCTCTCGTTCCCCCACCAGAATCTAATGGGATGAGGAATCTTTTGTTTTGGAAGTGCTACCTCGCAGTAAAATCCTAAATACACTAAATGTTCAGCCCAAAGCCAACAGATGTTTAAGGAATAGATTTTTAAAGATTCATGTTGTTAATTTCCTGATAGCTTTCAAATACCAGCTTTTCCCTCTAAGTAGACAAATGCCTTCTATTTGTATCCTGGGCTTTGTCACCTGGCATTTGATCAGAGCCTCTGTGAGTGTATATATATATATATATATATACACACATACATACATATATATATATATATAAAAAATGTGCATCAATGAAATGAAATTGTTCTTTGAAGCTGTCGTGTTAACCACAGACCTGTCCAAAAGAAAATCTTGCGAACTGCTGGGAAACAGAAGGGAGATGGCTGTGGCTTTAAATATGCCTTGGCTAGGCAGTGGCACTAGGAAACGATTGGAATATGTAAAATGATACTAAATATCTGTGTAATCAGGACTAATTATATGGCATGGTTATTAGCTTGAAACAGGACATGTTGTGCCCACAGTTTATGAAAATGTATTAAAACATTACCAGATTCCACTGAAAGAAAGCTGCAGAGTTAATAAACGTGTAAGGGACAACTAATTGGCTGCTTTGTCCCAGCCTACTACAGGCAGAGCGATTTCTGTTTGAGGGAATTAGTGCAGCCAAAATGTGTTATAACGACAGCCCTGGAAATGGCAACGACCTGCAACACTTCTAGAACACATCTGACTGAAGGATTTTAAAGAAGGAAATGTTTATGTTGGTATTACCATGTGGCAGAGAAGGAAACTGAAGCACAGAAAGGGAGAGAGGGTGTTGAGAGTTAGCAATATGGCTGGTAGCCAAATTCCGGCACCTTTCCAGAGTTAAGTCCGTGCAGTCAGGCTGTCTGATAACAGCCATCCCAGAGCATAGGTAACGTGGGCAGTTCAGTGGGAACTGAACTGGGATCACCTGAAGCAAGAGGCAAGAACTTAAGCAACAGCTCTGGTTACAGAACCAAGATTGAAGCCAGGGCTCTGCTATCCCATATGCTTGTCCAGCTTATCCCAAGAGGAAAAGAGGAATAGCTGTACTTGTGTAAGGTGCTTATGTGCCTGTAAGTGAATCCAACTGGTCGGTTGGACCTGTCATTAAATTCCACCTGCGCTTGTCTACAGAAGCCCCTGGGGACAAGTGTCACCTGTAGATGGGGCCTTCAGTTCCTCGCTGTGGAACTGTGCCCACCACCCTCGCAGCTCCACCGACTTCCTAAGAGGCCACGCTGAAAGTTAGGTTAGGGCTGTAGCCCTCAAGTATTTGCTGGGCCTGCCAGTGGCGGGGCAGAAGGGATGCTGTGTTTTGTCCCCGAGTGGTTGGTTGATAGAGATGAATCTTGAACGCATTGTTGTGGTGGTGCTCTCTGAAGGGTTGGGGTGAGCTTGGGTGCATCCAACTCTGCACTGGGCAATCCTGTTCCCTCCCAAGACGCCCCCACCAGCAAGAGGAGGTACTCACGGTTGCAAGCCATAAAAATCAAGCTTAGAGGCTTCTGCTCCCTCTGTAACTGACAGAACCTCTGGGCAAACCTCACGGGTTTTTCTGCCGTGCACCCTCCCTCCCACCACAGCTCATCCAGTCCCTCACAGGACCCCTCAGCCCCTTTCCTCTTGCTGAACTTATTCCAGCCTTCTCCCTGATCCTCTGCACTGTGAGCCCAGCCCAGTGGCCATGCAGTCCTCATTGAGGGGAGACCCCGTGATCCCAAACAGACGCTCCATTCAGAAAGAAAATGTCCATTGTTATCGGCATGCCAAGCCATTATTTTCCTGAAGGTGATGTGTCTGCGGCAAGATAGGAAAGCATCAATGACTCAGCTGGGGAGGGCAGGAAGGTTAGAATATCTTCCTACGTGAGCTAATGAATTAAAAGCCTTGCTGAAAATGCTGGACATTTTCTGGAGTGAACAAGCCGGTAGCCTGTGAATTTCTAACAGAATAAAAGAGCCCTCTGTGCTGCCTACAGGAGCTGCTGGAGAAGAGAGCGCTGCCACTTAGACATGCTTCAGAGAGGCTCAGGAAAGTCCACCCTGGACACAAAGATGTTTCTCTAAGGCTGGGTTAAGTGGGCACAGAGCAGGAGAGCGCAGTGCAGAAAGGGTGGCAATGAAGGTTCGTGCCCTTCCTCTCCTCTTGTTACTGTCCTTTTTTAAGCTGTTCGGTGACCAGCAAATTCGGCTCTCGCTGCACTCACGGGAAAGCATTTGAGTGGGGCTCCCTTTGATGCCGCCGGTGGCACAGGGAGCTCTTCCTCTTACTGAGTCTCTGTCCTGCACTCACCTCCTTCTACTTGTGCCAGAGTAAAGGTTAAGATTGCTTGGGTCGAAAGTGAGAAATGTCCTCCACTGAAATCTTTGATAAAAAGCGAGAAATTCGTAAGAGATTGAGAGAAAGCAGAATACAGCCGTTACAGAGAATGGTTAAGGCAGGAAAACAGAATTTTTGATGAAAAATTTGCAAATGCCGGTCACCTTGCACTGCCTTAAGCCCACCCCTTTGCACATCGGTGCTGCTCTCTTCTTTCACTCCTGGCTCACTGACTGCGCAGCAGAGCCCTGCTCCAGCGCAGCGTCAGCAGAGGAGCTGTTGCCCCTTTAACCACCAACATTTTTTCTCCGAGAGCCACTAGTTCCACATTTCTTGTTTTCTGGACACACTGGAGTTCAAATTATAGAAGTGCTGAGTGCTTACAGCTCTGGTTGAGGTTAGGGGTGCTGGGCTTTGAACAGATACAGTGTGGGTACCCTGAAAAATCCCACCTGCAACTCATGTCTGCACCACATTTTCCTGTAGGTAAAACCCAGGCTCTCTGCTCACAGGGGTGTTGGAATATAAATTCCTTCCTGTGTGGGATGCTCTCAGTTGCTGCACAGATACATACGCGAGTAAAGTCCGGGAGAAGATGAATAATTCTGTCTAAAAGCAGGAATTTGATGGCATGCAGCAAATAATGCCTGGGGCCACGCACCGAACAAAAAAAGGACAGAACAAAATATTGACTGGCCCTTCATTAATTGCCGCCTGTCCATCACACCCTGAATGAAGCAGCAGTCTCGTTGAAGAAAAAGTAGGCTGTGATGAGGTAATTAAAGCCTGCATCAGAAGGCATATCCGCCAGGAGGTTGAATTAAAATTGCTCTGACAGCCTTTATTCTGGCAATTCCTCCTTTTGCTGCTTGACTTTGCAGCCTTAATGATGATGTATGAGTTCACAGCTGCGTATCCAACAGGCTGGGCAGGCCCACGGGACTGTCCTGTCATCCTCAGAGGCGATGGGCACCATCATCTGCATCACACCGGGTGGAGCTGGGGAATGCCTTCCCGTGTATGGGCACAGTCTGACGGGAGGCACTTCTGCCAGGACAACTCAGCCTTTCAAGTTCTGAGCCCCATCTTGACACTAAAGAGCTGTGTCCAGAGGTTGGGTGGTCTTACAGGCTCAGACTGATGCCATCCCAGGGATTTGCTGCTTTCTGGCATGTGCGGTGTGAGGGTCCTTCTGCCCCACTGCGTCTGGGATGTTTTTCCCAGTCCGTCTCTTGCTGTCTTTCAGAAAAAAACCCTCTCTACGCTTTTGAGATCTGCCTTCAAGATTTTTGAGGTTTCACCTACATCCAGTAGTGCTTTCTTTGACCTGGCCATGACTGAGACGACAGCTGAGAGTGAAGCGAGCGGGGAGTGAAGCCACCTGTCTGCTTTATGTAGATGGCTGCTTCTTGTCATTCTCTAGGGGCTCTGCTTGCTGCCATCCCCAGCTCGCTTCTCCCAAACTTATATTGCTGTCTTGTTATCTTTTCCCCCACCATTTTCAGTGGTTATGAGGAGAGCAGGGTCTAATAAACAGAAAAAATAAAAAGTGGATGTCCTAGAAAGAGTTATAAATTTTGTCAGGGCAACAATGCTCTACTCCAAATTTGATCTCAGTGCAACTGAGATCTGAAATCCTCCACAGCTTCCAGGGCACAGTAGCACTGCAATTCTATGAAAGTGAGGGAAAGGAAAGTCTGGCGCCTTTTCTTTTTTTCCTTATGACTTCTCTCACATGGAAGGAGATGTTGCTGGCCACCTTCGAGCCATTCATCCCTTGGGCTCTGGTGACAGGGCATAGGTATGTGTTAGTATAGGAAAATATAGCCCAGTTAGCAAACTGGTTTGAATGAAATGCCTGTGTGGGCCAACCAAACTACGTGTTCTCCAACGTGGGCAAGCGGGCACTTCAGATTTCAGCTGCACACTTCAGCCACTTTGAGATACTACCACTGCTACTACGAGCAAGTTCAGTGTCTCCATATTTTTAAAATTATTTTTAATTATTGAAAAATAAAACTGACTTGGGTCTTCAAGGAGAAGTTCCCCAGAGCAATCCTGAAGACATCTGCAGGTCTGGCCATTTCCCTTGCCCACAGAGGGTACATGTAGGCTCTTCACCTCCCCAGGCTACTTGTAACATCAGCAGCTCACCCTTTTACACTCCTGAGGGGGTGACGGGACTCCCTGAAAGTCCCAAAGCACCACAACGGTGCCAGTATCATAAATGATACTGTCAATGCCTCTTGAATTGTGCAGCCACAGCAAAGTAAATGGTTTGTTCCCCTTCCTCCAGTGCTGCTCCAGAGAACGGTCAGCAAAACTACCTACAATTCATAGAGAAAGGAGGAAATTAAATGAGGGTTGAAAAAAAGAGAGTCAGCTGCAAAACCCTTCGTCACCATCCCGGCTCCCTTGAAGGGAGGATTGCAAGCGGTCTCAGGGATTTCACCAGGACCTGGTCCATGGGTGCCCTATCGCTGTGTCGCTTTTGTAGGGACAAGTGGGACCAGACTGTAATTAAGTCTTCCCTGTGTCACCGGTCAGGGCTGCGGTGGTGTACGATCCTACCAGCTAGCATAGAAATGCTGCCTCGCAGCCGGAGCCTGCAGAACGTCTTACCTGGCTCCCTGCGTGTTCAAACAGTGCAAAGCCCATATGAGTGTCTAAAAAAACCCGTGCTTTATCCTCCCACGTTGGCCGGTGCTCCTTTAAAAGGAAAATTTAAAAAAAAAAACAAACTGCTGAGGAGTCAAACAACTCAATGTGATTTCCAAGGCTGTAAATTGCATTAGTAACAGGAGCACTACTATGGTTTAAAGGCAAATTATATGTTTTGCCTCAAAAATTAATTTTTGTTTTTTCCCCCCTTCTCTATTGGTAATTATAATCTGTCAGCTCACTCCCACACACGTCTGCACGTTTTATGCAACTCTTGATACTTGTAGCTGTCGCTAAAGAAAACCTTTCGGGTTTTCAATGGTGACACATTTGCGTGGGTTCAATGAAAAGGATCCATTTGCAGAGCTTGGGGAGATTTGCGGTGCTGGGCCAGCTCCCAGCAGAGGGCTCACCAAAATGCCACATTACAACAATTACCTTGTCAAGCGCTTGGGAACCAGAGTGCCGGCTGGAAGGATTTTTACCCTAGATTTAAGCACGCACTCACTAAAGCACGTGCAAACAGCCAAATACACCTCCGGCATGGTCCTGCTTTCAGCCAGTCTCTGAACAGAGGGTGTGTAAAAATACTTCAGGACGAGCACAGGGAGCCAATGTGCCTGACGGGTGGCCCAGCAGGAGAAAATAATCTGCATTACTGTATGAAGTAGACTGGGTCCGTGTTAACAATCCCTTTCAAAACGAAGGTGCCGTCAGCTGATTTAATTTAATTTACTCTACCTTAATTTACTTTTGGAAATGAGCTAAATGAATAAATTGAATTATGGCTGCTTTAACTCTGAAGGAACATATCCACATAGGAGCTTACTGTGGTTTCGCTAATCAGCTTTACATTTACACCCTAAATGTATTTGGATTAGCTCTCATAGGCATTCTCATATAGATGCGCCTGGAGATACCCACCTGCTTTCCTTTTCCTTCCCTGGGCTTGTTGTTGTGAGGAAGCCAAGGCTCAGTAAGCAGATTTACAGCATCTGTGTTATTTCATGCCTCGCCCCTGCCTGGATTCTCCCTGTATTTCTGAAGACCAGGACGGAGCACTCTGCTCCGAGAGCAGGGACAGCCGCTAGGTGTAGGGTGGGTCAACATGGGTGATGGCTGACATACGTGGCACGTTAATCCCAATATCATACTGCTAACTTGAACAAGCTCAAGAGATGGTCATTTTCTGCTAGCATCTCATCAGGTACGCGCAACCCGTTATTCTCCTGCTGCTCCTTTGGAGATAGGAGGATGGGAGACAAGACAAAACCTTTTCCCATCCTCTCTGCAGCTTCCTCCAGGGTCAGTAAAGATATATAATGGTGGCTAGGACTGAGCCACGTGCACTGCTTGTAATTGTGGCTACTTCTCCTTCTCTTGTGTGATAATGTGGTTCCAGTTACGAGCTAATTATTCCTGCCTCTGTGCCGTGTCCTCTCGGTGAAGCAGCTGTGCCTTGCTGCAGTGAGCTGGGGAAGGAGGGCAGGAACTGAGGGATAGACGACAAGTAGCAGGATCCCTTCTGTGGCAGAGGGAGAGACGTCTGCAACCTCTCCTGGGGATCAGGCTCTAATATGATGCCTTCTCTATAAGCAACACGGTCCAGCCCCTACATTCAGAAAGGTGGGGCCACAGGGTATGGACCTGATGAGGTTTCCAGATAGTGCTGGGATTCTCCATGCACCACATTAGTGGGGTTTGCATGGCTCAGAAATCATAATATGATGTAATAGGTGGGCGGTCATCTAGCAAGCATGAATTGGGCTCACTTTCTGGAAACAGGCACTGATGACCGCTTGGAAAAAAAATAATAAATCAAGCTTGTGGTAATGGCTGAGGATTTCTGACCTTTGCTCTAGCATTTCAAATTTGTTTTTATTGCTTCTAATTGGCCTTGCTTTGGAGCACGCACATTATCTAACTGCCAGGGCACTGGGTGTCATTATCTGCTGGGCCATTTGATTTGTGTTTTTTACGTTTGAAACTTGTCAGACATTCCCAGAAAATACTGCACTTCCCTTGCAGTGTCAAATATGGGCCTGGTTAATTGCGCATCCCTGAGAGCGAAGCATTTGGTGTAATCAGGCATTGATTGTTTAGCTGCAATGGACGCAATGGAAACGTGTCTCCTCTGTATGGAGGGGAAAGTGTAAAAATTAGATCAGCAGCTACATGACGGCAGCCAGATTTCTTGGTTTCAGGGATCAGAGGTTAGCCACTTTCCAGCCTTGATGATTCATTTTTGATCCCACTCACGTGGCTTGGATAACTTAAGTTTTCTCCTCCCTTTGCAATTTAAACACAAGTTCTCTTCTATTTTGGCTCTCTTTAATACACCAGCTGCAAAGTCACTAATTCAAATCTGTTGCTCCCCACCTCAACTTGCTTCACTGAATGGAAACAGAAGTCAAGAAACGTGTGTGTGAAAGAGCTCAAAATACCGCAGTGCACAAGGGTGCCTATGGCAGTGGCTTTGTAAAGCTCAGCTCTGCTCAAACATCAGCCCGGTTTGTAAGTCTGCTGATTCATCTCAAGACCTTTTAGGTTTAAGGTTTCCTAACAATTAGAAATCCAGGTACCGTTGTTTTACATGTGAACACGTACGCTACATTTGGAGTAGGTGTATATAGGGCTTGTCTTCCTGCAGGTGGGCTGAGAGCTGCAGGAAGCTATAGGAATATCCCCGTTTTGCAGAATGTATCGCTGGAAACACCAAGATGTTAGGCCTCATTGTGAATTATGCATCCGCTGTATTTAGATAGAAGCAATTTTGCTGTTGAAATCAGAGGCTGGCATATTTTTCCCATGGGGTTCTGTAACTCAAAATTGTGTTGAGATCAAGCATGTAGTGGGGCTTTTTTTCAGCTGTAAAGGTGAATGTATTCAGATTATTCAAGTGGTGATTTTTTGGATGTACAATTAGTTGACTGAGAGATGTGGTATAAATTTGGTATTGTAATTGCAATACCTCTGAGATTTTAATTTGCAAAACAGTTTGCACGCCTGCAAGATTAACTGTTGTATGTGCGATGAGCATGCAGCAGGGTTGTGATTTGATCATGACTGTCTGTCAGTTGGCTGTGCGTCCAGAAAAATCACTTTGTCACAAGTACCTGATGTGAACAGAGTGGCTGATACTCACGAGATGCTTCAGTTCAGTGGGTGACCGGATGGCTGCTAAAAAAGGCCAATGTCTAAAAATCCCACCTGCGAGTGCTGTGTTACCCAAATCATGAAAAAAGAAGGAAGTTTAAGACCCGTTTTTATCCTCTTTGCCTGTTTCCTATTATATTGTTTCTTCCACTTGCAGAGAGGAAAATGGGAATGAAGTTCAGCAACGCTGCTCTAATGGGGTGGGTGCAGAGAAATCCGTGTCTGTAGGGGAGAGCCAGCCCCCTCGCCCTGCACGTCCCGTCCGGCGCTGGCTCTGCCCCTGGGAGCGGGCAGCAGGCTGTCAGGAGCAACACGGGCAGTGCTGATGTAGCCCCAGGGCAGGGGATGGATGGACTGTCTGGCTTTCCTGTGTTTGGCGTGATTCTCTATTTGGTCCACAGCTGCTGCTGTGTTTCGGTCTCCAGTGTTGTCTAGGAACATGTCAATGTAATTATACACAGAACCAGAGAAATCGTTTGTTCTCACTTCAGTGTGCCTCTCAGGTCTCCCTCCCAGGGTCCTAATTTATTTATTTTTGTCTCAGTGTTTATCTCTTCAAGATACCACTGTGCCTTAGGTTGGTGCTTGAACAGTGGAGATGCAGTAGATGCTGAACTGGTGGCAGCTGTGGCGGCAGTGGGGAGGGGAGGCCTGGTGGAGGCAGAGCCCTCTCAGCCCTGTGCCCCATTGGCCCCTACATTATTTCAATTCTTTTAAAATGTATTTTCAAACCTCCTTCTGCAATTAAAAGCAGAAGCACTGACAAGCACACACCTGCGTGGTGGGGAAGGCAGGTTTAGAGGGGCCCAGTTCCTCAGGGGTGACTCAGGGTGGAAACCTGGGTTTCCGTCTCGGCTCTTTTCCTTCCAGTTCTCCCCAAGTCCGCGGCGCGGCCTTCGGTAAGTCACTTCACTTCTGGTGACATGGCTGTGTGAACGGATAGGTCCTCCCCTTCCTAGCGTTTGTGTCTCAGGAATTGGTACAGCAGCAATGCCAGCATGGCTTGGGTCTCCAACTGCCGCAGCGAATACAGGTAACTGATACTAGAGGGAGCAGACTGAGTGCTTAAAGAGTAGATCAGGCACAAGTAGAGGACCCTCTCCATTTGTGTCCTGCCACAGCAGTGGGGGGTGAACGAACAAAATCGGCAGGGTATGGTGGGTACCGGGGGGCTCATCGGAGCCCTTGGCTGGTGTGAGCACGGCTGACAGCACCGTTTGATTTCCTTCCGTGGGATGGGAACCGATAGTCAGGTTTTGCTGTTTTTACAAAAGAGACGCGATCAAAAGGTATATCTGCTTTTACAGCCGCAGCACAGACAGCTTGGCGAGGGGAGGTAATTCATGCTCTGCCAAGATAAGTGGAAGATGCAGCACCATGGGGTTGGAGCTTGGTACATGCAGGGGATGACGATGGCTACTCAGAGGTGGTGCTCGCTGGGGCAAGTGTTGAGGGACCCCACTCTCCGCCGGCAACCTGCAGGCAGGGTTGTAGGGCTGCCTTGGCTGCCAGCAGGCAGCCAAGAGCTGGTTCCTCTGGCTCCTGGTCCCAGCGTTTGGCTCAGAGGCACCTTTGCAGTTCCAGTGTGACGTGCCGGTGCTGGTAGAGGGACATGAGGCAAAGTTCCCTGCTCTGCGACGGCCTGGTGCTGGACGAGTCTCCCTGTGCAGCAAGGGATGGTGCTGCCGGACCCATGCTCCGTGTCATTCAGCCTCTCATCAAAGCCATGTCTCTGGGTACAACGGGGTGAGTTGTGCCACTTTTTCCCCAGCCTGGCTCTGCCCAGCAGCCAGACAGAGCAGGGCTGAGGCTGCCCGGTCGCTCGTGCCTGTCTTGCTGTGAAACACAAGTGGGCCAGGACCCGAAGGGAGGAGAGGCGGCGAGAGCGCTGGGCTGTGAGATGGAGGATTTTAATTAAGGCTTCTAAGCAAAGCGACTATATAAGCAAATAGAATAGAGATGTTACAGAATTAACTGATAATAAAGGATAGAGATTTACTTTTCCTTAAAGTCGCAAACATTCATCACGCACACCGTAAACACACACCCAGCAGCACTTTGTCTGGGAAACAAGTAGTGAGACTTATCAGGAACAAAAGCGTTACAAAGAAGGTCTGTTCCCTCAGACAAGCTGCGGGAGGCCGAGGAGCTGTTTCTGTGGTGCTGAGTTGTGAGTAGCTCAGTTCTTAGCCCATGAACTCCTGGGGCAGCACTGCAAAAGTGTTTAGCACAACTCTGCTCCTTTGGAGGTCAGTAGTTAAAGTTCCACTGCTCTGCTAGGACTGTAGCCCAAAAGGTACGCTGGAAACACCACACTCCGAACTATAGTGACAAAAGCTAAAGTTTTGCATGACTGTTGGATAATTGGAGTTACCGGGCACGGTGAAATAGCAGTATCGCATCAGGCTCTTTGAAGGCACTGGTGCGGATGCTGGGTGTTCCCTGGCCATGCCGTGGGAGTCTGTCACAGAAGGGTTTGGCCCCAGCTGTGAACACCCCTGGCAGTGGGGGAAATCCAGCGGTGAGCAGACTCCTGAACCCAGCTGTCCTGTGAATGGTATATGCCCCAGAAGGAAACAATCACAGTGATATGAGGGCTGTTAATGAGCAGAAATAAAGTGAAACACTTCAGGCGCGCATGAGCCATGGTGAGAGAAAATAGTGGTAAGTGCATTACCCAAAGGGAAGCAGTGGGGCCCTTCTCCCGGAGAGCTCCGAGCTAGCGCAAAGCCCTTGAAGTCTCCTGGAAGGACTAACCCTGCTCTGGCCAGAGGAGGATGGGCCCAGCTGGTCTTTAACCACCTCTAATTTGTCTCGAGCTGCCAAAGCCTTCCTTACAGATGCACTTCGCTGTGAGATTTTACATGTGGCTTCTCCTCAGAGCACGCCCCATGCACGGCTCACCTGCTGCTGAAACACCGCAGTGTTTTACAATACCTGTCCCCTCTCTCTCTCTCTCTCTTCCTTTGGCAGGAAGGAAAAACTGCCGCTTTTTAAATGCGCTGCCCCGCGGGGCCAAGGGAACAGCCATGCTGGTGGCAAGCCAGAGAAGAGGAGCCAGGCGCATCTGAAGGACCAGTCTCTCTCCAAGCGATGAGAAAAGAGAAGAGGAGGGCTCGTCCGCGGGGCGAGGCGGAGGAGCACATCAGGGTCTGGAACTGATGATGTTTCTTTTTTTTTTTTTCCCAGACAAGTATTTCTAAGATAACAAATAGCCCACGGAGGAAAGAGGGAGAGGGAAATTAGCTAGACATTTTACTATTGATTCTTTTTTATTTATAGATGGTAAATCAATTTCAGGGCTTTTTTTTTTTAGTTTTTTTAGTTCATCTCTGGGAAAAAAAGAAAGAGTGACCCAATAGGTTTACAAAAATCATTTGCGGGGGCTGAAAAGCTATTTGTTAAAATGAGAAAGCCGCCCCGTCCTCCACCAGCCTCACTCTCTCTCTCTAAAGGGGTAATCCATACGATGAGCTAATGAGGGAGTCCTGGCTCCCCTGCTGCACCATGTGATGTCTCCTCTTTTAGTGTCAGGCTCAGAAGCTCTTATGCCAATTGCATGCGCTAGCCCTGTTAGCTTGCATTAAGAGAGCCTGATAAATAGCTTCTGGGAGTCAGGCAGGCGCTCCTCAGTGTGCCGTTTATCATCTGCTGCATGGTTAGGTTTTTTTGCTCTTCTATCAGATCATTTGAGGAAAGGGGTCATATGAGAAATGTTACTGTCAGGCTGCAGGCATGAAACTCACTGCAGGACCTGTCTAAGAGGCAGGAACCGTGGTCCTCCAGCAAAAACTGGTTGGGGTCTAGAAAGACTGGACTTCCCAACTGATGTATGACTGAGGCACTGTGAGGTAGGAGTAGCGCTGAAAGAGATGAACAGTGTTGTGCCACTGCTGTAAGATGTCCCAAGCAAAACCTCACCACCTTCCCATTAAATGGACAGCACATGAAGTCTCTGCTCGAAGCCACTGTCACTAGGCAGTCTTGTCTCCTGTGTTGTGTGACTAATTGCAACATCTGCCAGTGATGCGGATTTGAAGCACGAGGCCCGAGGTTCTCAAACCGGAGAGTAAAAGAGGGTGAGCCTGAGGAGAGTCCAAGTGTCTCCCAGAGAATGGAAAAGGAGAGTGCGCTTAGATGTGCCTCTTGCCAATCCATCAGAAGCCTTGGGAAGCAGCTTCTCTTCACTGTCTTCTGCTAGGAATTGGGCTGCAATGGTGGCTTGGAGGAAAAAAAGTTGCCAGGACCCAGTGGATAGAAAGAAAGGATGAACCAGACTGAGGGTGAAGAAAGACGTGTGAAACCAGACTGAATGAGCTCTTCTTGGTGTGGGTTGCCCTGAGGAAGTAGTAGTCCCAGACACTCTGTTCTCTAGTAAAAGAGCTGGGTTGGTTGCTCCTCTCCTCTTTCCCAGGACCTGAGCTCCACGTGATCTAGGAACAGAGTCAGACTCAGCTGGGTCCTCACGCTGGCCTGTGTGACAGAAGAACACATCCCGTGGATAAATGAAAAGGTATGAGAAAAACTGAGAATTACAGGCTAAAATAAACCTTCCGGGTAATTTAAATTTACTGTTCCCCTGTGAAAGTATTCCCTGATCCTTCACCAATGGAGACCTGGCCGCAAGGCCTGAACGTGACTAACACTGAACCAAGGTATGATCCTAGGAAGAACTGAAAGCAGCTTGGGTTGCATTCATGCAGCCAGAAAGCCAGAAGGCCCTCATGTACGCTCATCTGTCTTTGAATGCGGTTCCTATACCTGTATCTCGATGGATAAAAGAGAGTTCAGTGTAGGGTCCTTGATCTCCCTTCCATACAAGTAAATACAAAGCACGCAGGGTCAATGCTGAGGTCCACATTCTGTGTCTCAGGAACTCGCATGCACTTCTGGAGCCCCATCCTGGGAGCCACTGGCACATGGTTTCCATCCAGTTAGCATTACTGCAGCCAGAAAGAGTGAGCAGGTACAAGCCAGGACAAAAATTTGGCTTTGCATGCCAAGGACAAACTACTCAGGATCTGACAAAACTTGACCTGATTGTGTCTGTGCATTAGCCTCCCATTAGCTGGGCTTTCATTAGTTAGTTAGTTTCTCTCTGAGAAGGGGAACATTGTTGAAAACAAGAAAGAGGCATCCCACTGGAAGGCAAATGATTTAAAACTCCAAGTGGGCATGATATTGTCAGTATTTCAAGGTGAGGGGGTTAAACTGTGCACTTTTTTTAGGGAGAATAAAATGCCTTCATATGATGAATTCCAAGGCATCCAAAAGGCACAGTGCTGGCGCTCTGTCTCCAAAAGCAGAGTAATGAATAGCAGTGACAGTGTGATAATTAAAATGACCTCTTGGAGATATGGATTAGAAGGTACGCAGAGGGGGGATAAGTTCTCCTTTGAATTAATCTAGTGCTAATTTATGACTATCATTGGGTTTTATAGGGTTTTAGTGGAAGACTTTCAAAGTTGGTTTACTGGGGTGCTAATGTTCCTTCTGCATATTCATTGGAAAAACACTTGCAGAATTCCTCATTACTTCTTTTTGAATGATTCTATATATACATATATATATAATGAGAGAGTTTCAGGTATTTGCTTAGCCGCTAAAGAGTCTACTCTAGAAATATGAATAAAGTGATAAAAGCAGCTGTGGAATGACTCTGTTGTTTCATTTTCATTCTTTCCTCCTCACAGGCCCCCAAAGTCACGTCAAAAACAAGAGGTGGACAAGTGGGTTCTGGGAAGCCCTCGAGCTGTCCTGCTATCAGTTGTCAGAGGCTCCCGCTATCTGACTTGTAAAAGTCAGTCTTTTAAATTTAGATTTAGTAACTCGATCTTCCTGGAAATCACTGTCTCTGGTTCTTTGTTGTCTCCTGCCACTTGTATCTGCCCCACAGCCTGCAGGCTTTATTTCCAGGTCTTAGTATAGACCTTACGTAGACTGTTCATCTCTGCCAGAGATGCCTTCTTTCTGCCAAGATAGCCCAAGCTTTTAGTTGGATAGAAAGGACAGATTGGAGACAGTTACCCATATGGGAAATGATGACATCCTATTTGTCAACTCCCATGCTGGTAACCTTCTTCCCATCCTCTCCACCTGCCTAGCAGTACCATAACATCCAAACATAAGGTTATCTGCCAAGAGCATCTGCCTTGTTCCTCAGTTGGGCAGCACGCCCATCCTGGAGCCCACCCTCCCTATCCTTGTTCCAGCACATCATGTTCAAACTCTTTGCTTTTGCCTCCCATTTCACTGGTGTCTCAGTTTGTCTCTGGCACCTTCTGGTCCACCCACAGCCACGGCTGGCCCTACCCATTTTTTCCACCCTGAGATCCCGATCATGTCTCCTCTGAACCCCATAGGCAGAGTTGACTCTATAGTGCTTTCTTCAGAGATCTACCTCTGCTTTCAGAGTTCGCCAATAAACCCTGTTTCTTGAAAGCTCTCCCTGCCCAGCTGGGGATGGGAGCCCGAGCCTTTCACTGTGGGGGCTTTGCTATCTTGCACCATGAGGGCTTGCACTTTGGTGTGGCAGAGTGTGCGTGGTGTGCACACACCATTTCACAAATTCTTTGGAAGACTATCATGGGAGCTGAAAATGCGAGACATTTTGCTCCCGGTCTCTAGTTCACTTTCCTCCTACACGAGCACTGAAGTTCTCCTCCTTCACCTGAGCAGGCAGAGCCTATTTCAAGCGCTTCTTCCTGGAGATGAGCCATGTCTCAGACATAAGTAATGCATGTTGTACAATCAACAGTAATTCTTTACTAGTCACTTGTGTCAGGTCAAGGTAAGGTAACACCAGGGATTTTGAAAGGTTCAGAAGCCAATATGGGTCCAAAACCGGGCGCCTAATTTGACAGAATGGTATTTACTCTTAAGATCAAAGGCGCGTGTTTATCTGAGCACAAGTGGAGGACTCTTCTTGTGGGGACACCAAAGCCCTGTCGCATTGCTCTGCCTGTTTCCACTCTCTGCTTGGGGAGCTGGAGGGCCCTCCCTTGGAGCAGTAGCGGTGTATTTACCTCCCTTTGTACGGGACTGGGTGATGAATATTAAAATATCCGAATTAACTTGTTTTCTGTGCATTCTGTTCTCCTGACAAGAAAATCCCGCTACAAACCCCTGTGCAGGCAGTCTAACTGCGCTGAATTGCACCCTCGCTGTGAGGGGATTACATATTCTGATTGGGGCTGCGTTTGCAATTATTTTCTCTGCCACACCAAAGACCTTCACTGCAGAGCTGCAAACCAGTTATAGGAACATGAAATGCTTTGACTTCTTCACGAGGGAAACATTAATCCAATCACAGGTTATGTCCATTACTGACTATGGCAATATTGTATACAGGAATTCCCGGGAGAATGTTCTACAAAAATTGGAATCTCTCTATAACCATGTTATGAGATTTACTGGTGTGGATAAAATGGGCAGAGTTAAAATTACCAGGCTGGCTATCTCTAAAAGACAGGTGAAGTCTGCTGGCTATCATTGCTTCATAATATTACAAATGGAAAAGCCCTGAAGTAATTGAATAACTCATCTGCTGAAAAAAACCTTGTGAACTGCTATAACCTAAAGATAGACTGCACGGAAACAATGTATGTACAGCACCCGGTTAAAAGGAAAAATATGCTTTCCTTACCTGGTGGAGGAAGATACTGCAAATGCAGATACAGATTCTCTCTTTGCCTCCTAGATTGTGTCTGTGTGTGCTTTATATATATGTGTGTGTGTGTGTTTTTTTGTCTATCTACCTCTTTTCATATAAAAGTAAGTTAAACCAGTTTCCTCAGCAGCCGGAGGCATGGTGCGGGATGGTAACGACATAAGCAGAGCTCGCTGCGTTGCCTTTTGTACTGGAGGTTGCTAAAAACATTTGTCATGGCTTGCAAAGGAGCCGACTTCCGTCCCCCTTACAGTCTCTCTGTCCTTGTGCAGAAAAAGATTTCAAAGCACTTTGCAAGAGTTGATTAAGGTTTTTGCTGTGCTTAGTACCAGTATTCAGTGGTCCATAGCCCCGGTTTAATAGAGAGCACCTTCACGGGGTCTCTGCGAGCCCAGGGCTACAAGGAAGGCATGTACTGATGGTGTTGCAGCTACGGCCAGGTGCAGTCTGTCCGTGTAAGCAAATGCACCCTGCACCCACCGTTCAGAGGGGCAGGACGACCCACAGCCGCCGACTGCCTCAGCACCTCCCTGCCATGCAACCGGGTCATCTCCAGAAGAGCCAGGCTTCCTGGAGCCACGAGTCCCAGACCCAGCAGAGCTGACCAACCATCGTCTCATCCCTTCTCTGGAGGTACGAGCGCTACGGACGGGACTTTTTGTGATGCGTGAGAGGGGACTTCAGGTCAGACCAGACACAATACATCCTTCTGTGGTTCTGCCTGGGCATGGAGGAGCACCTCTCATTACTCATGTTCTTCCCCATCTGGTAGCTCTGAGTAGAGGTCCAAGGGCACCTGACGTGAACCGCATTGCAGCAGCATGGCAGTCAGCGGTTGTCACAGCTGGTCAATACAGGGAGGCGTGATTTATTTCACATTTCATGCACCTCTCCACAGCAGACCAGCACACACGGAAGATATGCTTTTGAGAGAACAACTCTGGAGGGGTTTGAATCCTCCTGTGGAAGGAACACAGGGAGGCTGAGAGCATGAGTACTGATGGGCACGGTATGTAAAAGAACTTTGAAATCAGAATCCTTTTTTTCATGAAGTTGTTTAGTTAAAGAAGTTCTTTACCATTGAAAATGTTAAAAAAATCCCAATTTACAAAATATAAAAATGCCGCTTTTCCAGTAAGGCTTGAAATTTACTGTCTGGAAGCAGTGGGAACAGAAACCATCCAGCTATAACTTAAGCTGCAGTATCAATAGCCTGGGTATATGAAGGAAGATTTTCTTACCAGCTAGTGTTTGGTGGAAAAATAAAGTACTAGAGCAAGTTTTGCCATTGGGGATGAAGTCTTTCTCACAGTCATAAGGGAGCCAATATCCCCCTGTGATCCCCCGTTACAGGCACAAAATTATACTGAGTATAAAGAATCCCCTGTTTGTTTTGCACATTTAGGGCTGTTACCCCTGGTACTTTCAGCCGAAGCAGCCTGAACAAATGCTGAGCATTTGTACACGTTCCCTTCGGTGCTAGGTGAAGATGGGGGATTTTTTTTTGGTTTTGCTCCCTGCGTGTACCACTAAGGTTGCTCCGCAGCATTTACGCCCCATTTTAAGGCTGGATGAAGAAATTTCTAAAGGTGTAATTTCTTTAGGCCCTAAGTGTTAGCCGTGTTGCGCGATGCGGTGGGGAGATGCCCCTTTAGGGAGCTGTGCTGCCATAAATGATGAGGCCACTTGCTGGCGCTTGCAGCGCTGAATGTAGAGCGCAGCCCTGCAGGGAGACAGCGCGCTCTTGGTGGGGAAGTTGTTTTCTGGCAAGTCCATGTTGTACTTAGCACTTTGATTTCTTTCTCCCCCAAGGCAGGTTCCTTTTCCCTCTCGGTCTGTCACAAGCCCTGTCACACTCCCAAAGAGTTTGAGCAGCTGATCCTGAGTCACCAAGTGGGAAATACACAGCATGGCTGGGGGGGCTTGACTAAGAAGTAGGAGGAAGACGGGAGGAAAAAAAGATAGAAAAACACAACTGAACTTCAGCTCAGGAAGCTGGTTATAGCACAGAGGTCTAGTGGGAGGTGTCCCTGTCCATGGCAGGGAGGTTAGAACCAGATGATCTTTCAGGTCCCTTCCAACCTAAACCATTCTACGACTCTTTCGTATTGGGGTGGCTCTTGCAGAGCTTGTGGTTCAGTACTGAGGGCTGGGTGAAACCTTCAGTCCTTTTAGGTGGAGAAGAGTTCTGCTATTCTTCTAAATAAAGCCAGGACTTCACCCTGGAAATCCTGAATGCAACTCTCAGCTCTTCCATGAATCTGATATTGGACGATTTAGGATAATGTGAGGAATATTTCTTTCTGTGATTCATCTCTACCATCCAAAAACCCCATGAGAATTCTACCTCTTACTAATACATACCTTTTTTTTCATGTGAGGAAACACTCATTTCTCACATGGTGGCCCAAGGCTCGGGCAGCTGAAGTGAGTTGAAGCAGGACAGAAGTGGGTGATGGACCCAATGAGGGAAGTGAATGAGATGCCACGGCTGAGCCAGGGCAGCCAGCTGAGTGATGGCGGTGGGCACTTGGCTAAATCATCACAGATGCTCCCAAGGCAATGCTGGCAGAGAGCAAACAGTAATTAATAATGGCTGTTAAATGCAGATATTTCATACCTCTCAACCTTGAAAAAATAGGGAGAAGGATTTTTGCAAAATGCTTTCTTTCCTGTCACTCTCACGCTACCTGTTTGGTACACCCTCTTCCTGAACTGAAGTGTTGCTCAGTCAAACTGAGACTTCCCAAACCATTTATCTGAGGATTTCTGACTGAAACGGCTGTAAACATCACAGTCTCCACATTATTAGTTAGTCTCATGCCCACAATACGATTGGGGAATCTGTGAGATGACAGAGGTTGTGTGGAAAGCCACCCAGAGAAGAACTCCAGCACTCCCCCTGCCACTTGCTATAATGAGCGTGGGTGACACCGACTGGGGTTAATCTTGTTTGCCCTGGACAACCTCCAAATACCTTTGATGACAAATCAAGACTTCCTAAGCTTCCTTGCTCAACTTCATCATCATTTCACACTTATTACATCCATGTACCCCATAAACAAAAAGCTAAACAAAACGTACTTCATTTAGATGTTGCAGATAGATACAGGGACGGTTACCTGGAGTAGTTCTGCCAAGAATGCCAACTGTCCTGCCTCCTCATGCAGTGGCGGTGTAAGACGTAATAGGGACAGTACGATGGTGAAAAAAAAATGGTCACGGCCAAGTTCCCCCTTTAGCCTCAAGGCATGTGGTATTTGAATGAAACTGTTCCCTGGTGCCAATGCCATTTTAAAACAACTTAAACCATAAATTTCAAAATTTTAACTGGATTTAGAGCAGTCCATGTATGGGTTGGAAAAAAAACACCTCTAATTTTCATTGATTTTGAAAAATGGTGGCTATATGCACAGTATGGGGCCAGAGGTGGAAACCCAAGCCCTGTTTTGAGCAAGGGTGCCATGTAGCATGGGAACTGCCAGGTTAAAAGGAGGGCACGCTCTGGGAAGGGGAATCCGTATTTGGAAATCATCAAGGGCCATCAGAGCAACTAGTGATGGACAAGGTAAATTTGCCCAATTTTTTTTCCAACCTCCTCACTCTTTCAGCATCCAGACGCCTGCAGTTTTTATAAAAACGTGTTCGTACTCCAGGCAGCCACTGTAGGATCAAAATATTAGACTTGACCAAAGGCACAACTGGCACAACCAAAGGCAGAGAGATGCATATTGGTGCTTCTTTGACACAAGTTTATCAGCATGTCTGTGGTCAGTGCCCTGTCTGCATGTGTCCATGATATGGAGGTGGTGCCTGGGAGGAGCAGCAACCCTCAGACATTTTTGTAATCCCTTACTCTTAAATGCATGTTGTCCAAAATCCTCTGTCATTGTGAGTCCTCTGGGTGAACAACTATAGGTGAGTTAATACGAACAACAATAATGATCGCAAGCTCATGTATCAGCAGTGGTTCAGATGAGCCCTGTGTTTCTGCACATGAGGAAGAGAAGCGCATCCAACAGACTCAGCCCTCGGCTGCCCCAAAGCATTTTCTTGTGCTGTCGGGAGGATGGGAGTGCTGTGTGTTTCTGGAGGGGGGACTAATTAGTGGAGTTAAACACCACTCACCCCTTGTTACTGCCTGCCACATACATAACCAAACCTAACAGAAAGAAGCAAGTGGTCCCCGGTGTAACCACGGATGGCAGCCTGGCATAACCCACACAGACCAGGCACCGTGGCAGGGACAGGGCTGCTCACCATGAATCGGGTACGTCCCAACCCCTCCTGGGCCAGTCCTGGCATCAGAAAAGCAGTTCAGTCCCAAACCAAGCCACAAGCCTCATCATTCATCAGCACAACTGCACTGACGCCAGTGCAGAATAGCAGGGAAGACTCTATCTCCACGTACTTTTAAATCATCAAGCTAATAAGTACCCTGGATGATAAGATGTAATCTTTTAAATGCAGTATGGATTTCTTCCCTGAATTATGCATGATAACATCTTTAGGCATGAGCTTTATTTTTTTTACTGAAAGAGCTGTCTTTTGGTGGCGGTGGCAGTAATCACTGTGTTTTACAATTTGGCAGGCTGGCCGGGGGAAGGCTCCAAGTTAGCAATCTCTGCTAACTTCCTAGGAGTGTTGGGCCCTAGGATGGTGCCAGGGCATCTCCAGGAGACATGAGGCTGTTGACCCACTGGTTCAACAAGCGGATGCTGGTCTCCAAGCCAAAGTAGCCAAATCTCACGTTGAGAGAGGTCAAAAAGGGGAAAAGGGAATGAATACCAGGATTTCAAAGGTGACTGGACAAATTCAGATCAAACCTGGTGACACGCAGTCCCCACCTGGGGCTCACCGGTTGCTCAGGGGTGTCTGAACACAAAACCCCCACTTTTTAATTGGGAGGGTGGTCAAACACTGGAACGAGGTGCCCAGGGAGGCTGTGTGGTCTCCATCCTTGCAGATATTCAAAACCCAGCCGGACACAGCCCTGGACAACCTGCTCTAGCTGACCCGGCCTGGGCAGAGGGGATGGATGAGATGATCTCAAGATCTTTTCCAACATCATCTATTCTGTGATTCTGTTTCCTGTTTCTTATACCTGTTTCCGGTCATTTTGCAGCAAGCAGTATAATAATACCAATATTTAGCTCTTTTGCAGCATTATTCGCTCCTTGATCTGCAATGCCTTTAATGAGGTTTGTAGTTCATCATCCCTTTTTAACAGCTAGGGGACTTGGGGCACTCAGAAAACAAGTGATTTGCTTAAAGACATTCAGGAAGATAGGGGCAGAGGGACCAAATTTCCCATTCCTGGACCAGCACTGCAACAACAACGCCTGTGCAAGTGGTATTTAGAGAGAGACGCCTGGTGTATCCAGTGACCGCGGAGGCCGAAGGTGCCGGATGCAGCCCTCTGCCCACGGATGGACTGTAATGCAGCCCTTGGACTGTAAATCACAGCAAAGAGAAATGCTTCTGTGCTTTGCCAGGGAGACAATGGCGCAGGCAGCTCTGCTCCGGTGAGCTCAGCTGAACCCCCAACAGGCGAGTTGGTGCTTTAATGAAGGCATAGTCACAACTGGTAAAAACGGTCTTTACCCACCACTGCTTCAAACTACAGGTCTCGTTTCTGTATATCACATGATTATTTATTTTTTTCCCCAGTGTTTCTACTGCAAGTTTCAGATTTGGCCCAGTTGCAACGCCTAACAACAGAAATATTATTTCTTAATAGTACTGTTATTACCAATCCTTAGAGATTGATGTTTCTAATATCATAAAAACTCCTTAACTAAAGCTCACATTGCTGTGATTTTGCATCTCAATATATTTTGATCTATTGACGAGTACACCTTTATAAAAAAAAAAAAGTTCTGTTTTTTCTCATGAATATTGAAAATCCGACAGACGAGCAGATGTGCGTGCATGTCTACAGACACACAGCACAGAGCCCACACTTTAAATACTTGCTTAAATTCCAGATCCTGACAAATAGGAATGATCTGCTTGTTACTGTTTTGGTGAGCTGAATAAATATGTGGACTGTGTTTGTACGGAATAGAGGAAGCAGGCAATGGCCATTTATGGACTATTAATCACAGCCATGTATTCTTTATTTCCTATTTATGGGTGATACAGTAGGCTGAATTTTAATCAGCTCTCACTATGGCGGGTTTTCATGTTTCTGCTTTCAGCAGTTAACACTTTAGAGGTATCAGAAAAGGAAATGAGTAGAATGGCTATGGACTGGGATCACACACTGGTTTTAGCGATGACTTTGCTTACTGCCTTCAGAGAAGGAACAGAATGTCTTGTGGACGTGGGCTTCTGAGAAGGTAACTTAGAAATAGGTGCAGTTAATGATAACATCACACAACAGTCAGTAGAACAGTGAGCCAAGTTCAACTAAAAAGGGCTCTAAACCCAGATTTGCACCGTCTCTACCTTATACAGTTATTAAAACTAATGCAAAACAGGGAACAAAATGCTACCACTGGCATGCAGGCGACACTCCTATTTGGAGGTGCTTCACAGCTGTTCAAGTGGAATAGTCGTAAGCAACCAACACTTATAAATACTTAAAGGGTGGGTGTCAGGAGGATGGGGCCAGGCTCTTTTCAGTGGTGCCCGGCAACAGGACAAGAGGTAACGGGCACAAACTTGAACATAGGAAGTTCCACCTAAACATGCAGAGGAACTTCTTTCCTTTGAGGGTGGCAGAGCCCGGGCACAGGCTGCCCAGAGAGGTGGTGGAGTCTCCGTCTCTGGAGACATTCCAAACCCGCCTGGACGCGTTCCTGTGCCACCTGCTCTGGGTGACCCTGCTCTGGCAGGGGGGTTGGACTAGATGATCTCCAGAGGTCCCTTCCAACCCCTACCATTCTGTGATTCTGTGAAGTGGCAAAGGGAGACACCAGCCTCCAGCCCCACTGAGCCAATGATTCCTCCGACAGCAGGAATGTCTACAAATTAACAAGGGGGTTTAATGTTTTCTGAACTTGTTACCTGCCAGACGAAGCTGGCTTTTCTTAATGGTCAGAACTGGGAGCCAGCCCTGCCTGGAGGGAGGATGCTGCCTTCCCTGGCCTCTGACTCTGGCAGTTGTAGCTCGAAAGATTGGGAGAGTGAGTGCTATAAGGTTTCAGGTAGAGCTGAGCAAGGCTCGTTTAAGGATTATTGCAGGAATGGCTCCTTCAGTTTTTCCTTGTTTTTTAACTTAAATATGCAGTACAGCAGAAAGCTTTCCAGCAGAGACACAATCTTCATCCCTTTGTTCAAGGAGTGGAGAGAAGAATAATTAACAGAGCCCTCACCTCTTCTCCTTGGATGATGCTCAGTTTGACCTTTACAGTACTAAAGTGGTATTAAGATAAGAGTCATGTACTGTATCCTGACCTCAGTTACACCATGGCACATCTGAATTTGGAGTCAGACCACTAAAGTAATTAGAACTGACTGGGACAAAGACTGGTGCACGCGGTATTTGGTATTTCTGGCATTTATGTTCGAGGTAGTCAGCGGGATCCATTACATCACCCCACACCTGCCCTATGCGTGCCGCACACAATGTGTTTATTACGTGTGGTACTAATCGCACAGCAGGCAATTAAAATGGAGAGCATTTTAAAAGTCAAATTGGCCTTTTACATCACATAATTTGGGATGGGGGCCAGATTGCTCTGGATGATTTAGATACCTAACTCAATCAACGAGTATGAGACATCAAAATGCCTTTGGAAAAAAAAAAAACCTGCACTCCCTAATCTTTAAATTTCATCTTTAATTTTGGAGTGAAATTGGTGCTTAGAAAATATAGCTCAGGGAGGGCAGGGAAAGAAGAGTCCAGTGAGCAAAACTGAAATCTCGCTGAGCCAGGGACTGTCGTCAGCCGAAGAGGAGATGGGAAATTAGCAGGCGGCTCAGGCTGGCTCGCTCGCAGGAATACATTGACAAAATCGATGCAGGGAGATGACGCCATCCAGCCCCTAAGAACCCACAGCCCTTTAAAATGAGGGCTCCTGGGTGACAGATACTTTTCCAGGCATTAAGACTCTGGCAGCCCAACCAAAGTACAAGATCAAGAAAGTAAATTTGAAGGAGTTACTTTATTACAGATAACGCTGCCTTTTCCAGATAGCCACGCTTCAGTTAAACCCATCGAACCAAACGCCACGTTGCAATTCAGTTGGGAAAAGCAGCTTGCCCTCAGATATGATACAGGACAAGCAAAATTAATAATTTTGAGATGTATCATCATAGGAAGAATGTGAGGATATTTTTTTCTTCTTTTTATTGGGACTCTGGAAAGTCTCCTCCTGGGCTACTACTTAAAGCCCAACTTTGTTGGTGCTGCTTGGATCCAGTTTTCATGCCCTAGCATAAAAACAGACCTCGGAAAAGAAAGCAGTGTTATATTCTGCCATATATTTGCCCATATACAGTGGGCCAAGCGGAGAAGAGACACTTCACCAATGAGTGTTACTCAAAAATGGGAAGAATTTAAGTGATTTTTGTGAAATGAGGATTCATCCCACAAAGGGGCTTGGGGACATGGGGGCTTTAGAGATTTGGAGGCAAATTGATAGATCCTTGCTTTGAAGTCAGCCTGAGACAGCAGAAAACCACTCTGAAATTACCCGCTGGCTTCAGGTTATCCTTTGTATTGGGATGGGGAAGCTTTGGCTGTCTTTTCTGGGGCTAATGAAAGATCTCAGTCTTCAGAGCTGCCACTATTCCAGCACTGGAGATGTGTGCTATTGTGATAAATAAGATGGGATTTACAGAGGCAGAAGTGCTGTGTGAGTACAGCGATGGAGAGTTTCCTCCTGGATGCACAAATGCGTTTGGCGTTTCTCAGGGTCCTACTCACAAGGCCAGTTTGAGAAGAGAAGAACATTGCTCATTTGGCCACGTACGCTTGAGTGTTCAACGCAAGAGCACACACACATGTGCATGACACTCTGGTGTCAACGAAAGACTTCTGTCAATCCCCAAGCATGGCCAGTTTGTCCTCTGCTACACCTAGAAAGTGTGAAGAGCAAGGAAATGAAGTCCTGCGCCTCATGAGTAATAATTTAGCTCTTTTACGTAACATGCTGTACTGGAGATTATCAAAGCTGCCTTCACAATTGCCGAGTCCAATTCTTTTTTATCTTATTAGGAATCAAACTTTCAGATCCCACACGTGGCTTTGAAAACCTCAGTTTGTAGACCAGAAACCCCACAGAGATTTGTAACAATTTACTCCTTGCCACAGGCTTTGTCCACAAGCAGACACAGATCGATGGAGTGGGACTCAGACGATGGACGCAGCCCAATGACCAACACTTTGCACCTTCCAAGCCCTGGGACCACAACACAATGTATGTGGGAGCCACAGCAGAGGGTCCAGCTGGCAGAACACGCACGGGCCAGCCTTACTATATGAGAGCTTCATCCAGTTGCTCTTGTTACCCCGTGGGAATTCCAGGGAATACCATATCAGAGCAGTGATTTGATCTTCAAGGTTGGAGCATGCAAAATGCAAAGCAAACCAGCACAACTCCTCTTCAATGCTCAAGCAAGCGACCATTAAATTCAGCTGTGTGTTTGATTGCCCAGTGTGGGGGGCAGAGGGCCCAGCAATGGGGGATGTTGGAGACGGCCATTACAGCATTGGCCTGGGTTGTGAGGATCCTTATACTGATTTCCTTATACTAATTTCTATACTAATTGGGTCGGGACAGCCCTCGTTATCAATGCAGGCTGGGGGATGATGTGATAGAGAGCAGCCCTGTGGAAAAGGACTTGGGGGTACTCGTGGATGAAAAGCTGGACATGAGCCAACAATGTGCACTCACAGCCCAGAAGGCCAATCCCATCCTGGGCTGCATTAGAAGAACCATGGCCAGCAGATCCAGAGAGGTGATTCTCCGCCTCTACTCTGCTGTCGTGAGACCCCACCTGGAGTACTGTGTCCAGCTCTGGAGCCCTCAGCACAAGGACATGGACCTGTTGGAGCAGGTCCAGAGGAGGGCCGCGAAGATGATCCGAGGCCTGGAGCACCTCTCCCGTGAGGACAGGCTGAGAGAGTTGGGGTTGTTCAGCCTGGAGAAGAGAAGGCTCCAGGGAGACCTTAGAGCCCCTTCCAGCACCTGAAGGGGGCTACAGGAAAGCTGGGGAGGGACTGTTTGCAAGGGCATGTAGCGATAGGACGAGGGGCAATGGTTTTAAACTAGAGCAGGGCAGGTTTAGATTAGACATTAGGAAGAAGTTCTTTGCAATGAGGGTGGTGAGACACTGGCCCAGGTTGCCCAGAGAGGTGGTGGAGGCCCCATCCCTGGAGACATTCAAGGCCAGGCTTGATGAGGCTCTGATCAATCTGGTCTAGTTGAAGATGTCCCTGCTTAGTGCAGGGGGGTTGGACTAGATGGCCTTGAAAGGTCCCTTCCAACCCAACAGATTCTATGATTCTATGATTGATTCTATGATTCCTTTTCTGACCTGTAAAGTAAATGTTTCTTTTTTTTTTTTTCAGTTTCTATCTACATCAGCATTCAAAGACACCAAAACTAGTGAAGAACAGATTAAAATTTGTGCTAGAGTCCAAGCCAACAGGTCAGTGAAGACACAGTTCAAGATGGCAGCATTATTCAATCACCTGTGCCCATGTGTTGGCTGAAAAGGAATCAGAGAAGGATTATGCTTTCAGTCTGCTGGTTTTTGTCCTCCATCAGGCCTCTGCAAGTCACGGCAGTAAGTGTGGTCCCCAAACCTCAACAGTTCAGAAGAGAAAGCTATTCCCAGGGTATCTTTTTGGAAGCAGCAAAGTTGCAGCTTTAGATTGATGTTCATTTTTATTTTGTGATCATAGCTAATTAAAAGAAATTAATAGAAACATAGCCAGATCCAAAAGTTTATTAGAAAAGAAGCATTGTAGTTTAATTATGCCACTATGTTGTGTATGACACAAAGCCCACTGAAATCTGAATACTTGATGATCTCTGGAATTTGACTAAGAGCTCTTCGGCCTTAGGGAGAAACTTGACAATTACTAATCTACATATGCTGACAATCTCTACATATCAGGGGCCCCATGAGGGTCTTTAATTGCTCTGTAAACTTCAAACTGGAGTGTTCTTCAGTAGGAAAAAACAAGATGCTGCATTCAAGCTAAGAAAGAGTAGTAGTTGACATGTTTATTAAATACCCCCAGGCCCCAAAGGACTGCAGGGTGGAAGGTTCTCTGGGTAGAAGTTATAAATGCAGCATCAGATTTATTCAAGACAGAAAAATTATGCGTGAATGCCCAGGTGCAACTACGGCACAACGCATCCAGGAAAACTTTCTGCAAAAGCGTTTCCGCAATTCCAAACTGCGCTTCTATTCTCTCGCTTGCACAGCCCTTTTTTGCCGTATTTGCTTGAGTTTTACAACTGCGCACACAACATGTCTGCATGATTTGAATGGAAGCGGGCAGTGCATTTTATAAGGTGCAGATCCAAACTTTTTCAAAGGTAAAATCTCTGACATTTGCCTTACTGTTGTATAATTGTAGGCAGTGAGTATTGTCCATGGATCTGGCAGGGGAGGGACTTCCGTTCTCTGATATACCTTCAATACAGGACCTGAATTTACGCCAGAAATTTTAGTAGGTCTGGCTCAAAATGTAGCATCGGTCTCAGCGAGGGGTTTTACAAGGCACTTTTATCATTTCTGGGACACAGAAGGAACAGACAGAGCTTGGACTGCACCGCGATGGGATGTGCAGCACTCGCCGTGAGGGGAACACCTTGCCGTGCAAGAAAGTTGATCAGGAAATAATTGGAGGGAATAAATCTGGAAACTCCCAGTGCCAGCTTCATTCTGGGCTCTAATGACACAATCCAAACCTTGGAATTTGGGGAGGGAGAGTGTTACCGACGCAACACGTTAAACAACCTTAACTCCAGTGAGCAATGGCACCACTATAACACTTGTTTATTAGCAAAATGCATCTGATCTCAAAGGCCTGCATGACAAGTTCATTACATATCAATTTAATTAGCTGATTTACATTTAATTTACATTTCAATTAATGTCTTTAGCAACAAAACGTTGCCTTAATAGGGTAATTGCCTGTTAGGCAATATGTAAAAGAATAAATAGTCACATTCTGAGGAAGAATTCCTATTTTCAATTTTTTATTACCATAAATAACCTAAATAATTATTGCTCTTAAGGGGCCACGTCCCAGTTCCCTTCTGGGCCTAATTATAAAGACTTAGTACCTCATTAAGCAAAATGGTTTCGGAGTCACAGAAAAGCATTACTCTAATCGTGACTCATTAGTTTCAACAGAAGAGGGGAAAACTGCAAAAGTCGGCACATTTCGACATATTATTCTTGTGGTTCATAAGCAGCAGCACATTTGAGAAGTGGCCGTTACAGCTGTGTAGGCGTTTCTGTCACGAAGCCCTGTTTTCAGAGGGGGTTTTTTTGTGTAACTTTGGTCATTAAAAGAGAGTCACGTCCGACTGGAAAAGCTGGCACGTGCACCCCTGGCACGGAGCAAGAAGCTTGCGTAAACTTTTGGTTTTTCTGTTCCCTGAGAGCTCATCTTTTCCTCACGCAGCCACACACATGGTGGCTGGGTTTGAGGCTGTCATGTAGGATCCATCGTCTTCTACCACGTCAGAAGGGTTGCTTTCATCACCATGATATACCCCAGAGCGTAGAAAACGGACATGTCTTTTAGGATTTGTTTGAATTCAATGACGGTTTATCACAGTGCTCCTTCCTTGTAACTAGAGAGCAAAAATTGACTGCAGGCTTGGGTGTGACCACACTGCGACTCTGAGGCTCTTAGTGTTGGATGCAAACCACTGTGGCAATGTCATGTAAAACACGGATCTCATGTACACTCACTCTGCTGGTTTAAATTTGCTCAAAAAACCGTGGAAGGTTTGGCATGGTGCTGGCGGGTTTTCTACTACATTAGGCATTGACTCTCTGTGCTAGTCTAACGTTACGCTGGATCCAGCAGTCAACGCAAAGCCAATGGTAAAGCATGAAGCTGGCACAAGCTCCACGTCAGGAGCTGTGGCTGATACGATGTACATGTCTGCGCTTTGTTTGGATGAAGTTTGTTCTGCTGGCGATCCAGTGGTGCAGAGATCCAGAACTGCTGGCTGAAACTGAGGCACTCGCTGTGTTTGCTTAAAATGATGTCATGTAGGGGAATAAAAAAGGGACTGAGTGAGATATTGTTTAGTAAAGAATAAATACATAATGTTCCAGGAATATACAGAGCTTTTAAAAAGAAAGTGTTTAACTAATGAGAAAATAACATTTTCATATAGTGTTAGGTTCCTCATTAACCTTTAATGATGATTCGTATGTAAAAGAAACCTAAACTCATCCACCACACTATTTTTCTTACATTGTAGATAAATCTAAAGCTAGAAATAGGATTTCTTAATGATAGTATTGTGCAGCTTGTAAGAACTCATAATCAGTGGGGGTGGTTTGCCTTTTTTTTTCCTTTCTTTTCCTTTTTTTTTTCTTTTTTTTGTGACTAAGTATTATTGTCCTCATTTTACAGGTAGTGAAACTGGCAGCACAGAAATGTTAAATGACATGTCGTACCTCCGAGCTGTAAGCAGAACCCCTATCCTCACAGTCCAGCCATCCTGCTCTAATGTCTGCTGAGGTCAGTGGGGGCTTTAGTGGATTTTGGAATTCATCTTTGACCCCGAGGTCTTCACACAATTCAAGACTGCACATTACTATGCCAGACTACCTGATGTAACTCACCCAACTCCAGAGGCTACTCATCTGGACTGTGCGCCTGGGCAAATTTAATGCCAGAGATTGGGCAAGTTAGAGTTCCTTAGTGCTTCACTTTCCTTCAACAGGGTGCTGTACATATACACCATTAGGACAGTGAAAAAGATATCGGGTGGGAGTCACTTTCTTCTAATACTAAATGCACCCTTTCACTAGGATAAGGAAAACAGTGCTGTCCTTGGGAGACAAAAAGACAGAGAAGCTTCCGCTTCCAAAAAAAGGTCTTATTAGCTTCAGAAGTTAATTGCTTAGGACTCAGATGTATCTCCTCATAGTCTGCATTTTATTTTTGCTCCTACACTTGATGGATCTGGAATTCTCTTCCAAGCCGCTAACTCTATTTTTGCTTTTTAAAGCTCATTTAAAACCTTTCCTACTTTCCTGGGTCTGTGATTAACGCTAATCCACTCTACCCTTTCTTTTCCTACAGCTTCTTATATTCGCCCCTTGCTGCAGCCTGCAAGAATTCTAATTGGCACCTGCTCTTCTTTTTGGGTTTCCATTTTTTTCTTTCTTCCTGCTCCATTTTCTCTCTGTTGCTATCTGGGCTGCTCTATGCCATCCTGTTATACTTTCTAGCCCAGATCTGCCTCGTGCTCTAAAGGATTTGATGATTTTCTTTAGGAAGGACTCTAATAATAGCCACAATCCTGCCCTTTACAAATCTTCCTTAGAATGAAAAAAAAATGTTCTGCCCTCCAGAGTGAATTCCATTGAAAACCAAACATTCTTGTTAAAAAAAAAATAAAAATCCCTCTCTGTTCCTGATGGAATGGAGAAATTTTAAAGGAGCAATGTTATAATTTATGGGGAATTTGAGCATAGATCTCAGAGCTCTCTATTACACAGAGTAACTTCAGCTATTATTTAAAGAAAGCATTTCAGTTTTCTTCTCTAATACAACAAGAAGATACAATTTTATAACAGGAAAACAAGCCAGCCAGAAAGTCCTTGAGGTTCTCTAGTGACTTCACTGTTGTCAATCAAATTAACACGGAAAAGCCTCAAACACAGCTACTTTAATGGGCAGAGGGACAAAACTCCTGACACACTACAGAGAGGCTTTTGAAAAACAAGTGGCTAGATGCTATCTGAGCTGCATGAGGCTAACAGAAGCCACAGCCTCTGACTATAATGGGATGTGATGGATTCTGAGCTTTAACTGCCATTTCAGGTGGCCAACGCCGAAACTGTGATTTCTCAGCCCCCTGTTCTGCTGCTGCCTCAGCCCGGCTGCCCAGAGGTGAAGCTCTTCCCCCTGAGGACTGGTTTCTGACGCTCCTGGCCGTCCTCAGAAGCAGCTCAGATAAGAAACTCTGACAAGCCTGGAGCCACGTTGTGCCTTTGCCCTCAGGACTTCAGAAGCCAACTCTCCCTGCTGCCCTCCCAGCATCTCCCTTGTCAATGCCAGGTGCTGCAACGCACGAGCTCCAGAGCCAATTGTTCAGAGCCCTCTCCTCTGTTCTCTGCTCAGCAAGCACTACTTTACCATTTACTTTTTTTAACATGCTTTAAGGAGTCACAATGTTTACAGACAGAACATACTGTTAGACCATTACGGTAGCCTCCTGTACATCACGGACCATTAAATACTGCTGTCATTCTTCTTTTTGTTTGACTAAAGTATGTTTTGTTTTGACAAAAGCATTTCCTTAGTCAGCTCCTCATTTTCCTTTGGTATTGTCAGAAAATGGAGAATTTACTCTATCTTTGATAGCTTGTTCCAGTGGTTACTCACTTTCTCTGTTACAGTATAATGCCCAATATCTGATTCAAATTTTTCTAGCTTCAGCTTCTAGCAACTGCCTCTTGCTATGCCTTTCCCGGTTACATTAAAGATCCATGTAGCATCCTGCATTTTTCAACACAAAGGTACTATCCACTATAATCATGCCACAGCTTTTGGCTTTCTGCTCAGGCCCCTGTGCTATCGCTGCTGCAGTTAGAGCCATCAGAGCTAACTAACTTTCCATTAGCTGTGGTTCTTCAATGCAGAATCCAGGCGCCCTTTTGTACACTTCCAAGCCAGCTGCTCGGAATCACTGCAGGACCAAAGTCGTCGTCTCTGGGGCGGCAGAAGAATGGACAAGAATAGTTGGTAATTTCTGCTTCCTGCATGGCCGTCATCTTGAGTTGCTTTGCCAACTCGACAATGTTCTTTTCTTTGCTTTTTGAATACAGAGCTGTACATACATAAGGAATAAAAAGCTCTAATTTATTCTGCAAAAGTGTTCATCAAGTGAGAGACAGGACTCTGGGAAAAGATTAAGAGCTTACATTTTTCATTTGACTTATTTCACATAAAATTTCATAGAGGATAAAATGACGGGAGGCAAAGAAGCAATGATATTTCTGTTTTATCTCTGTC
Source organism: Dromas ardeola (assembly GCA_013398915.1). Lineage (NCBI taxonomy): Eukaryota > Metazoa > Chordata > Aves > Charadriiformes > Dromadidae > Dromas > Dromas ardeola. The sequence goes on from VYZM01017772.1 coordinate 553,406, forward strand.
TAAGGACCATAAATCTTTCTGAAGTATCATTAATTATAGCAGCGCCATTCACAACGCCATTGTTAAGGGTCTATCAGCAGTCCCATTATAAACCCCTATTTTCAGGGGTTTATAACTTGGTTAGAAGAATTTTGTTTCAGGCAAAAACTTTGCTGGGGCAATGCATCCATCTAAGACAACTTTTCAAAAATGTAAAACACAAAGGAACGTGCTACCTCCTTTGAACTGAGTAAGGGAGAGCCCAGGAACTTTCTAGGGGTACAAAGCTAATGCTGTCTTGGCTGATTGTATCTGTACCATTTCTGAATTCAGAGGACTGTATTCACAGAAGTTATCTCTTAAATGAATTTAGATCATTCCTTTGAAAAGCAAGTTTCCAATTACTACAACTGAATTCAAGATCTGGAATATTCCTCTAGTGGCTGTAATCAAATCAGATTTGCTTTTTTTTTTTTTTTTAGCTGCAGCCAGTCGAGAAAGAATTTAGCAGACCTGGAAAACAGCTTACATGTTAAGAAAATCTCAGTGTCTTTAGGTAGCTTGCCTTTTTTTTTGTTGAAGGCATGACTTGCCTCAAGAATCAGTGAAGTTAATGGTCACATCCACCAAAGCAAGTATTGGTTAGCAGCGATACAGAGGAATTGCTCTGTCATGGCTGAGCCATGGTGAAATGTTACAGAGGTGCTGAGTTTCTCCAGATGTGTAGTGAAAAATGCTCTTCAATAGGCATTTCTTGCCTGGGAGAGCACAGGGAAGAAAGGTCTCTGCTTCGCCTACGTAACATGACCAGGTGGCCTTTTGTCTGTAGCAACTTGTAGGTTCATCCAGGAAGCCCGAGAGCTCTGCTCAGTTTTGTCCTTGCACATTAGGAAAGAGCAAGACGCTCAATAAGATGGGATCGACAAAATCATTGTGGCCTTTCTCTAAAGCAATGGATATTAATGAACGCTAACTTCTGGGCAACTTTTTTTCCTGCTTTAAAGTAGAAAGATTAGATGAAAATGTATTTTGCGAAGAGTGTGCCGACACCCTCAGGTAATCTCCATCCTCTGTCCTCATCAATAATCTAACACTCTACCTTCCCTGCTACATTACTGTCTGCAGTAATGCAATTCACTTTGGTCCCCTTAGATCCTATTAGAATCCCTCACATTACAAAATTCTTCCAGCTCTGCTCTATAGTGTACTGGGATTGTTTAGCCTTAACTTCTGCTGGCTGTTTTCCTCGACTACAATTCTTTGCACAGGAATTGACTTTTGCGAATTGCACGTTTAACCTAGCAGTGAGTGAGAAGATCAAAATAAGTAATGCATGTGGGTATTGTCCTATGAGGTCCCTAAAGCGCTCCGATTCTGCTTGGAACGCTGTTGAATGTATCTTGTGATAATGAGCTCCCCTATCTAAAGTACTTTCTTCTATCAGTTTTGATCGTGTTGTCTTTTAATTTCATCGCATGTGTCCTCTGAAAGGATAAATAGGCATGGGTAAATAGAAGAACCCATTTCTACATATTATTCAGTCCCTTATGTCCCTTTTTTGTATTACATCTTATTTTTCTCCTCTCTAAAGTAAAACAGTCTTAATGTTTTGTTTGTTTGCCTTTTCTAATATGGAAATCTTTCCCTATCTCATAATTTGTTGCTGTTATTTGAGCAGGTATCTTCCTGGAATTCTTCACAGTTATTAGTGACAAGACAATCGCACTCAGGGATGATATCTAAATACAGGGCTTGACGTGCAGTAAGACAGAGGTCTCTTCTGGCTGCTCCGTCAACATCAGGGGCTTAAAGCAAGCAGAAATGGTTCCCTGCCAACACTCATAAGAACTGCAGTAGAAGGGGGAAAAATGTGGAAAGCTCCTTTATTTCCTTCATTCTTATTGCCGGAATGATTGTGCAATGCCACTTTGCATGCAGCATAATGTTTCCTAAGTTTAAGGAGAAAACCACTCTTGGCTTCTTAGCCAAAAGCGTATCTCTGACAAACTCAGTCATCTTAGACCTGCTCTCTCATCTCCAGTCTTATCTGATCTAATTCTGTCTAATCCACAATATTTTTTAGATTCTGAACTTTAGAACATCCACTGTTTGCAAACTGACTCTTCCCATTTTTTGCACTTTACCTATTTTGTAGCATATTTCAATACATTGAAACTCCTGTGGCCTGACCCACAGGAGCACTGCAACAATATGGTATAATTCTTGTTATAATTATCTTAAAACAGTGCAACCTCACTGTTTTGACAGTTACTCCTGGTTTGCAATGGCAGAAAAAAGAGCAGAACTGAATATTTTGATGATACCAGGGCTCTTCCATAGCAGGCATTTTGGAGGAGAGAAAAAGATGAAGCTTTTAAATGGAGGAGATTGCAAAAACCTTAACATAATGCACAGCCTGTCATCCAGGCTCTTTTATTGCATGGAACTAAGTATAAGTAGTGTTACAAGAAGATTTACTTTTGTCAAAGCAAAGGAATTCATGCACTTTCACAGCAGGGAAACTTTATAGCAGTTAAAACCTCAGGTCTATTAAAATAGCACGTACTTTTTGTGGCTTTGCTTATCAGTTTTGCTTATTAGCAAACGGATTTGTGCTGAAAGTCAGGGTTTCCCCTCGTCGTCCCCCACATCCCTGCGTCATTGTTCCTGCAGTGCAAATGTAAGACCAAATTACGGACTTCATCATAATGAGAACGTCCAGGTGGATCTCACACTGCTGCAGAAAGGGCTGGGCAGGAAAAACACTGCAGCAGCAGCCTTTCTTTCCAAGGCCCAGTGGGGCAAAGCGGCAGAAAGTCTGCAGACCAGAGGGACGGAGAAGCATCTCTGTGCGGAGTTCGTAACCCTCCAGTCCAGCCTAACCCAGATTTTCCCTGGCTTAACAGGGAAAAGCACTGAAATTCATCGCTGCCCTATCACTTTGGAGAAGCCTTCTGTCCTGCCTTGTGCTCCTTTTTCAAGGGTTATAAAGTACTTCTGTTCCAGGGCACTGCACATGGATATTAAATTTTCATCACAAACATAATGCCATTTTTGATTTCAGCATTTATCTATCTTCTGTTCTTATATGGCCACACTTACCATAATATCTCATACTTCAGAATCTTTAACACATAGTTTATCCCTCCAAAAAGCATGTATGTGAAAGGTACCTGGAAATAAGCAATAAACCATTTTAATACTGTTACCATTTGAGGCTATGCATCTTTGAGAATTTTCTTCTCATTAACTCTGGAATGCTATTCGTAACCTTAAGGCTGATAATGCATAGAAAATTATTTTATCCAAGTGTAAATGTATTACATACGTACAATATGTATTGTACATACATACAATATATGTATTAGAGGTCTGCAATTCAAAAATGAGTCTTTTCCAGGCCCTAAATACAGAATCCTGTCCTTTGCTCAGACAAAAAAAGACTTACAGCTGTTACAGAAGTCACATTAACGAAAATAAGACCTGCATTTCCAGTCATCTATTTGTTTTAAAAGATTGGTATCAAGTATTAATAATGATATTTAATCCATCTATAGATTTCACTTTTGTCTGCACTGGCATATTATGTGCTTTGCATTGTATTCTTTTTAAAAATAAAAAAAATAGACCCCAAAACATTTTGAGAATGCGGATTCTTTCCAGATCACTTTTCTCTAGCTTTCTGTATCACTCTGCATGGTTTTTCTTTGAAATTGTCAAAATAAAATAAAGCAAGCCATGGGATGCATGTGAGCCACTCCTCTCTTTTGGAGGCAAGTAAAATTATCCACTGAGTTTTCTCCCCTCTCTACAGCTGCACTTGAGAATTTGGAAAGAATCTTTAAGGGCCTGAACTCCCTCATAGTCTGAGGCTGAAATGAACTGCAGTTGCCAAAACAGAAAGTCAGGCTATTTTGGTGTTATATGTGGCTGTAAATACACTGAGAGAAACTAATCAGCAAAGGAGTGGGGAATGTAATTTATATGGTCATAATGGTGATCAAGATCAGTGGCATACATTTTGTCTAGTAATGCAAGCAGAAAGGTAGGCCTGAAAGGGCAGTCTCAGATGTGAGCATGAAGATGAGCCTCTGAAGATGGGACCTGCCCGAATATACAACATCCACTCTGTGTCTCTCCCACAGAGGACACTAAAACAGGATCCTCCAAAGAGTCAAAAGGGCCCAGATGCCTAAAACAGGACGTCGGTGAAATCCAAGTATGCATCAAAAGGCAAAAGCAAGCATGGATATTCACTGCCTTTTAGCTATTCAGCCCTTGAGCTGTGTAGAAGCTGGTTGCTGTCCCCCTTTTTTAAAGGGAAAGTTCTCCTGGCACCTTTCCACAGGAGGCCCAAGAAGCTGGAGGGATACAGCCATGTCCCAAGTTTCATGCTCTTTTTGGATGCCCCAGAGCAGCACTCCGCTCCTATGCGGCCTGTCTGGCTCCCTCCCCTACGCCGGGACACTTTGGCTTTTGCGCCAGCATCCATCTCTCAACACAACCATTGTGACTGTCTGCCCTTCAGGAGGCGGAGGGGTTGGAAATTATTTCACTGGGGACAGACCCCGGCAGCTCCCCGCCAGCACCACAGACGCCAGCAGAACTCCCAGTCCGCCATTGCGGGAAGCGGTATCGGCCTTGCCGCAGGGCATTATGGGAAGGGGCCGACGCGGCCCTTGCCGCAGGGCCCTGTGGGAGTGATGGTGGCCGTGAGCCGGCCGGAGAGCGCAGGGCGTTGCGGGAAGAAGGGGAAGCCGCGCCGGAGCGGGGACCCAGTGTTGCCGGGGTAGCGCGGAGCGGCAGCGGCCGGAGCCCACCCCGGCCCGGCCCCGGCGCGGCCGGCCCGTGAGGAACAGTGCGCATGCGCGGCGCGGCGGGGGCCGGAAGTGCCCTTCGGGTTGCCGTGACAACGGCGTCGGCCCCGCGGCGCGGCTGAGCCGGAGCGGGCCGGGACCCGGCGGGCCCTCTCTCCGGCCCGCCCGCCCATGCCGCGGAAAGCCTTGCTCTGCGTCCTGCAGCTGGACCTTCGCTCGGTGAGTGCCCGGGCCGCAGGCTTGGAGGAGAAGCCACCGTTTCCCCTTCCGGCACCGCTTCCCGCTTCCCCCCTCTCGGCCGCCGCCCCGCTCTCCCGGCCTGGCGGTTCTTCTGGGGCGCGGGTCTCGGCCCTGCTGCCCAGCGGGCGTCCGCCCTCCTCGAACTCCAGCTCAGGCTGGCTCCTGGGCAACTCGTGCCCCGTCTGTGTGTGCATCCTCCGGCAGCCGGTCCCTGTGCCCCCCTGCTGGTGTCAGCAGCAGCCGTGCTCCTTCACAGCTCTCGTTTTTCCTGTGGAAAAGGCCTTTTTTTAGAGACGCTGAGTCGTGGGAAGCTGTATGGTGTGAAAAAAGCACTCTTGAAAATACACGGCAAAAGAAATCCCGGGAGACAGCAGCTTGTACGCGGCCTGTGCGCCGCGGTGAGCGATGAGGTCCCTGCGAGGGGACCTCCCTTGCCCCCTGCACTGGGCAGCCCTGAAGTACCTGGGTGTTACGTGGGGGAGTGAGGTCAATAGGTGTGAAAGTGGAAAGCTTTTACATTAATCATGTTAGGACCATTCCCCATGCACTTCACAAAGTTTTCTGCTTATATATGAGGTGGGAGTAAAGTAAGAGTCTGTATCATTCTCCTGATAACTTTTAAGAAGTAGTTCCAGTAGATTGTCCTCTGTTAACTCTGGAGTTGTTGGCTTAATAGGCCCTGGTCGCTGTAATCCAGAAGTCTGGCCTCCTCATAGGGCAAGTACTGCTAGAATACTTGCTGCTGAAAGGAAAACCTGAGGTGCCATCCAAAAAATTCAAGATACAGAAATTATATACTGGGGAATGAACCCAGTATTCCTGATTGCTTAACCATCTTTGTTCCCGAACTTGTGTGGCTGCTCTGAAATAGAACTGTGAATGTCTACACATAGGGTATGTGTATCTGAGGGTATCGCCCTAATGGTGTTGCTCTGCTGTGTCAATAGCTAGTGTTTGTCTTAATAATAATATATATAATGCAATACAATGCAAGGGCCTGCTTGCTTCTTGGAAAGGAGCAGATGTGCTTTCCTCTTCGGTTCCTACTGCTGTGAGCCGTTCATGTGCCAGGAGAGAGTACAGGGAAGGCGTTGTTGCCCCAGGGTTGGGCTTCTTAAGCTGTGGGATATTTGTTATTCACCTTGCTGCCAAGGCTACAAATAATAGCACAAACGGAGAGAACAGGAAATCTCCGACACAGAGCTGAGTGCCACTTTCAGCACATATGGGCATTCAGTTATATCCCTGCATAATTTCTGTCAGATAACCCTTTTAAAAAGTGTATTTAGTCTGGTTTTGAACCACTTGTTTTGCCTTTTTTTCCCCCCACTGGAGCCTACTTTGGCATTTCACTGCTGTGATGGTTTGAAAACTTTCCAGCCTAAATTTCCTTCTGGATGGTTTGTGACCTACTCTTACACAAATGTCAACACTGGTCTTTCACTGAAATAATTTTTTTCCTTCCTTGGTGCTTGCTCTCTTGATGTATTTTTTAGGCAGCAGTTCTGTCATTTCACAATTCATCTTTGTCAGCTAAAGCGACCTGGTTCTTTTGGTAGTATTTTGTGTGATAGGCTCACCACTCTGCTGATCATCTTAGGGATAGATGCTACGCTTCAACTTTGAATTTGCATTGATCAGGACCAGAACTGAATTCAGCATTCCAGATGGGGTCTCACTGTTGCCTTCAGTGATGTCGGGGGAAAAAAGGTTCAACGGTCATCCTATGCGTCTTAATATTAGTCTCTTCACAGCTGCACTGCAGTTATGCTATCATTTATTAACACACTCATCATCTTTCCCTCAGCCAGTTTTGAAGGTTAACCCCCCCCGTGAAAGCAGAAGCTGTTGTTAATACACAGTAGGTGCATTTCATTTCTATTACTGTGGTCCCACAAAGAGGTTTTTCTGTATCTTTTTGTTGACCTCTGATGATTTCTGAATTTTAATTGGAAAAAATGTCATGAGAACACTCTGACTTCTTGTGTCAGGGTCATTAAAAATATTAAAAGGTATGGATCCCAGGATATATAGAGGAACATTTTTAATAGTAACCCTCAGCGTGATGCCTCCCAGTTTTGCACGTTATTGATGCTGTCCTTTGGCCGGTTCTGTACCACCTTAGGACTTTCTTCCTAACTCCCATCTTCCACCTCATAAGTAATAATTTCTCATGTGGCACCATATGATGTTACTGATGTCCAGATAAATTAGATATCCTTTGTCCAGAACATAGGCTTTCAAGAAAATGTCAGGTTTTGCTTGACTGATCTATTTTTATGAAACACATGCTGCTGGGCTTTTTTCTAGTCCTGTTTTCCTCCATATCCTTTATTCTTCGCTTTTGCATATTTAAATATTCTGATCAATGGGGTTATAATTTTTCAGATCTCTTTTTCTGCCTCACGTGGGCCTTGCATTTGTTCTTTTCCGGCAGATGGTACTATCCTTGTTTTTGTAACATAGGTTTTAGTAACGTATAGATCCAGCAAGAAAAATTACATTCTTTCAGAACCTGGGCTGAAGATGATTTATCCTTCCTGTGGCTCCTTGGCCCAGGCCTAATGCACATTGGGTAACTTAATTTTCCATCATTTCATTCTTTAAGTTGTTGTTTGTTTTTTTTTCTCCTGTATTCAGTATCATAAAAACCAAGACAAAATACTCAGTTTTGTTTGGGACATAGATTTGTTAGTTTTCACATTCTAGTTGATTTATACTACCTCTACTTGTTTTCTCCTTGTTTGCTTTATTTGTGACTGAACCCTTGTCTAGATTTCTGATTCCTTTTCCTGCTCTTTTACAATGCTCTGCATATTTCTTAACTGTCTTTGAAACCTATCCACTTGTGTCAGAAGTTCTGTCCTGTTTGCTTTTTCCCTTGCTTTAGGATACAGATGGGTTTTGCTCCTTTGGACTTAATGACATTCCAAGGTCTTTTCCTATCAGAGTCCACAAGCTCTTTGGTTTATTTCATTGCTAGTTTTCGTCATTTCTGAAAGGCTGCTCTTCTAAAATGGAAAGCCTTGGTTAAAGACCTTATTTGGTTTATCCTGCCATTAATTTAAATTGAATAATTCATGATTGCTCAGACTGAGATTTCATTGTTATTTGTTTTTTGAGACTAATTTTAGTGTTTACCTCTGCTGCTGGCATTTAGATTGTTCATGTAGCAACAGAATGAAATTCACGTTATTCTTCATGTCATTGCTACGTGGAGATTTCACAAACGCAGTAGTGATGCTGGGTAAAGCTTTAAGCACTAAGATGAATTAATAGCATTGTGGATTACTGCCAGGTAAGGAGACTAAAATGGCATCTCTTCACATTGAGAAGATTATTTTTGCAACTCTTAAGTCCAAAATGCTATTCTGTCTGGAAGCTTGCACTCAGCAGAAGTTAATACTGTCTGTTGCTCTTCATAGGGAACTCCTCTTGTTTAGATTGTAATGGGCAATTAAAGGAATATTTCAAGGCCTGCTTTTTTAATTGATTACATATGCAGCTACAGTTTTAGGACTGCACGTAACAAACAAATACCATAGGGGGTTGTGGATCAGTACAATTCTGTTCTTTTCCATGAGATTAACTTAGTGACTTCTTTATGACTATTTGTGATGTCCCAACACAAGGGCTGGTACGTGTTTTACATCCTCTTGGGAACCGCAGCAGAGAAGTCCAGTGTAACGCTATCCTGGACGTTTATCATAGTCCTAGTTGGTTGTAAGATCAGTTAATTGCAGCACTGATATCCCTCTTCCTTAGCTGATCCATAGATAATAATACTATTACAGTGTTTAAAATGGTCCCTCATCCTGCCTTAACAGTTTGCAGTCAGATAAGAGCTTCAATTCGTCTCCTAAGTGTTATGCAGCTCCATGCATTGCATATTACAAAATAGATTTAATGAACTGCAGATACACATGTGTCATTCATTTTTTGAGCTGGTTTAAAGTTACATGAACATGTAGATCTGGTGTTCCAGCCCAGGAAATCAATTGTGCAGCTTATCTCAAGGGTAGTAGAAGCACAAGTTTCCACATGTGCTATCTTGCCCCACAAACTGATTTGTAAGAATTTATTTTCTTTCACAGGATAGCCAGAATAAATGGCTTAATGACACCTGTTGTTTACAGTTTTGCCCTCTCCGATGTCTTCAAACCTCTCATTTTTCTTCTCAATAAATAGGCAAATATTGGTTGCTTTCTCTAAGGTGAAAGGCATGAAACCCCAGCTAAAAATGATTGTAAATTCTACAAAAATTTCAAGAAAAGCAAGAAGTAAGCTAATATGACTTGTAGTATGTAGTTCGGGGGATCTTGCCTTGTATGAATGAAACCTGTCTTTTTCCCTCACTCCTATTCACAGTTGCAACTGCAGGAGTGTCATACAAGCTGTTTAATGCTTGACAGTCTGTTTCAATTGGGATAGCTATTATTCTGGCACTTTTCTTGTAGATTTGAAGCCCTCATTTACATGGAGAGAACCCCCTTTTTTTCCTTCTCGGATATTTATGAGTAGAAGCACCGTTTTTTAGCTTATACTGAATCTATAATCATCTATCACCCATTGGTTTCTGCTGTTTCTTTTACCTGAGGCTGTTTTTCTTCTGTTCATATAGTTTTCTTTTAGATCCAGTTAGGATTTCTCAAGTAAAATGTTCATTTGGGAGTAGGAGACTGTAACCAAAGCACTTATTTTAATTCCTGTCACTCTCCTCCTTTGTCTTTCTACCTGGCAATTGAAAGTCTGAACACTTTCCCCAGCAACCTTACGTTGGAAGAGACAACCTCATATTTATTATACTGCGATAAAAACTGAGCAGTAGAACTGAAGTGAAAGGTGACAATTCTCTCGCTGGGTAATAGAATAAAACTATGTGGCTTGGAGAAAATAGCAAATAGTTTTGCAATGAGTTGTGTACATCCTTGCGGTGAAAACACAAGTAAGACTATCTGAGTTCATCAGAGCTTTAAAAACTTGCCAACTTCTTCTCACTTAGAGAGTAAGAATTGTCCAGAGACAGTTAAGCAATTAGTGGCGGTATCTGGCAGCCTAAGGAGGAGCCTTCGCTGCATTGAATACCCTCCAAGGTGGCCAGAGTTCTCAGATAAAACGGTGTGTGCTGTGTGTCTGATAGTGGAACAACCGTTGCTTTTTTTCATTTACGTATTAGAAGGCAAAGTTAATATATTTGCAAATAAACTTGCCCTTTTTGGTGGCTGGACAGAGTATTGACATCTAAGTGTGTACATTTACCAGCTTCATTCTCTCTGTGGGTAGGCTAAAATTTGGATGGGTTTTTGTGTAGATGTAGACTTCATTGTACATGATTCTTTGTATAGAACCTGATGCGACCCTCGATGATTAACTCTTACACAGTCAGTGCATACCTTTAACTGTATTAACCTATGATTGGGCTACCAGGTTTCAGTTTTGGTTGAAGACAATGGAGTATGTTTACTTACTGTATTTGGTCCTGATTATTTTAAAATGGTGACGATTTTTCCTGGTCAGTCTGTACAAATAGAATTGCTTTAGAAAAGAAATTTTTTCACTCTAATCTGTTATAATCTGACTCTAAGAAATCAACCATTTCAGCCTTGACCATTTCATTTTTATCTTGAAAAGAGACGTTAACTTCTGTTAAGTAAAGTTCACTTGGTTTAATGAATGTGTTACTCTTACAGATAACTTGCCCTGGAGTGCTGTTGAAAGACAAAGAGGAACTTTATCTCAGTGTCTCTGTACTTGGACAATACAAAAAAACTCAATGCGTCCCTGCAGCGTTTCCACTCTTCTTTCAAGAAAAACTAGTATTTGAAAAGGTAAGATAATGTCAAGAGCTAATACAAGCCAAATAAAACCCATCCCAAACTCCACAAAAACTCACTGTAAAACCCCTGAGCACAAGTAATCACACTGAGGATGGCATAGCATTGTAACTCCTGCTTTTCTTCAGCACAAAGTATCATGTGGATAATATAGGCACACACATAACTCAAGAATTATGCGTGCTGAAGATTATAACATATGAAGAGACTTTTTAGATGTTTGTTCATTCTTTTGTGTACTGTCCTTTTTCAGTGTCTGTTTTCCTGGCTCGGAGGAACTGAATGTTGTTGTTCTAAAAATTATGTCAAGGTGAAGAACAAAGACTGTAAGATATAGGAGAGTCAACTTAATTTAGTAGAAAGATAGAATAGCAGCTCAAGCCTTTTTGGTGACATCTTTCTCCCTTTGAGATACTTTTTTCATGGGTTGTCACCAGAATTCCCAGGTTGGTACTCTGGCTTTATAATTTATAGTTGTTTATCACATATTCTGAGTCCCTGCTAGCTTCATTATTAGTACCACAGGGATAATGAAACACAGTATCGTACAGATATGATCTGGCTTCTTGACTACCTATGAATAATAATACTTTGCCCTTTCTAGTTCTTTTCCTTTAAGCATCCCACAGCACTTTGAAAACCAGACTGAGTAAACATCAGTGATGCTCTAGTGATGTGGGTAAAAAAGACCATAAAGGCAAACATACCACAAACTACTTAAGGGAAATGTACTGACTACTGTTTTCATTTAATTTAGGGGAACTCCAAGGCACTACGACCTATCTGCTTGCAAAAGAGGTGAACAAGAAAGCTGAGAATAATATCTGTCTTCTTACAAATAGCTGTTGAATAGGTGTAGATACTTGTGGTGCGCTTATACTTTGGTATTTTTTGGTGTTTGGTACCTTGAACAGCAAAGGGATCTGCACCACTCTGCTGAGCCTTTTGTACAGAATTAGAGGGAAGTCTATTAGCTGAATATCCAGTGCAACATCCTCCCCTATTCCTTGCCATCTATTCACATGGGATTCAGGTTAAAAAAAACCCCTTAACAGTACTCTGTAAATGAATAGTCACTTCCATGAAAATGAAGCTTAAAGCATTACTAATATATTAAAGAACATATTCTTCATCTATGAGAATTCTAGTACATACAGCAATTTATCTTTCCCTTGAAATTTTCTCAGACAATACTTATCTTTACGTGTTCAACTCTTCACAATAACTCCTAATTTAAATATGGAGAGGTAACCCTGAACGGCTAGAAAGCATACGACAAGAACTGCCACCTTTCAATGAATTTGATCATGTGCCAAATGATAATTTTGGTTTCCTTTCTGTTTCCAGTGGGGATAGGACTCTTGGCAACCATCTGAAGGAAAGAAAGAATATTGATTTATTTTATTTATTTTTTTTTTCCCCTCCTTCTCTTTCCACAGAGGTTCATCTGATGACTTTGACTGTGCTCTTATTATAATCTATTAATTTCTTTTCCAGGCGTTTGCAGATATAGTTGATCCTGGAGACCTTGTGGAGTTACTGGAACGTAGGTTCTGCTTTTTATGTGTACTATGTTGTATGCATTAATGCTGTGCATGTATGGACTCTAAAGACTTTTTGGAGGTTTAAAATATGTGATGGTTTTTCTACCAGGAGCCTGTCTTCTGAAAAGCTAGTGGGTGACCACTGTAGTGTATCATGTACTTAATAAGTAGGACCCAAGCACTAGTGGGTTTTCAGAATAGAAGATTCATTGTCAGCGCAGGCAGATGTTTTTTGCTGTCATTTCATTACTAATAACTTACCCAAAATACTGTTAACTAACAAAATGCCTCTAGAAATGTATGATACATGCTTTAGAACAAGAAAAGGGTGAAAAGTCATAATTAATGGAAAATCCAGCTGGTTATCCAGATAGGTAATGGATTCCTTTACCTGATCATTTATTTTATTAATTTTCAAATAATATAAGCATCAACCTTCAATTTTTGTAAAAGTGTTCTTTTTGTTTTTAAGAAAATTGTATGTCTTGCCACATGTGGAACATAATCAATTGTAGTGAGACAACATTGACGCTGAACTCAAACTCCAGGAATATGCTCCCTCATACTAGGAGTTATCTGAAAAAGTGGCAAAGCTTGCATCATTGTCTCTAAAAGCTATCTTCAAAGGACAAACTTGGTAGCAGATAGAACTTCACAAGTTCTAAGTCAGATTTAGAGTTGTCATTTATACACTGCTAATGCTATTGTGTTCATCTGTGTTATTTATGCAAGCTGTTCTTAATTTTCTCTTATTGTTGGTGTAGTGTAAATAGTGTAGCTGTGTACAGTGCTCTGAAGCTTAAATCAGTGAGCCATTTTTCTTGGGTTTTTGACTATGAGAATTACTTTCCATTTTAGTTTTTTTTAACTCATGAAAAAACTTTTTTCCTTTCTAGTTGACACAGCAGTACTTGAACTAATACAGCTCGTTCCTCCAGGTATTGTATCAGTCTCTTCATAAATTATGTGGTTTAATAGGTGAATTTCCATGAGGACATTGCCCATAACAGCACAATCACTTTTTCCAACACACAAACAACATAGAAAGCTCTTCAACAAATAGTCCTCTGAATGTAAAATGTTAATAGATCAAGAGGATCTCAGTCTTGAAAGAGAATAATAACTGAATATTGAAATGTACCGTGCTCAGGTTTAGGAAAGTGATAATATTTTAAAAATGGAAAATAAACTGAAATCATCCAGTGCACATTTATTAACTGCATCACAATTCACTTGCAAAGTGGCTGTCTGTGAAATTTCAGAGTGCATAATCTTGTTCTCAGTATGACACTTTTTTTCCTTCCGTTTTAATGGTGACCATTGGGAAAACTGTTATCCTCACTATAAGTATTACAGGTCTCTTGGGATATGTGAAGATAATAAATAGCGATTTGTCATACTTCTGTTATTGGTTTGTGTGATTATAAAAATCTATTTTAATGAAATTCAAGTGTTCCCATGAATAATGTAAATCTGCATTTTATTGGAAATAAAGTCAAGTTTTAAAGAGGACTCGTTTGGAAACTGTGGTATTAAAAGCACTCTCTGTCACTTGTCCTTAGTACTTTCAAGGAAATGATTGCTTCTCTCAAGTGACTCACCAGACTGTTTACTTAAAGAAATGCACTGAACGTGGATTTTTGTTTTGGGAGGGTAAAAGATCTTGGATAAGGAATTTAATTTCAGGGGTCAGAGATAGGTGCGATACAGCCCAACATAAGTTGACAAGATGACTGCAATAGCACAATTTAAATTTTCTTATAATTTATATTTAAGGTTTTCCCCTAAAGAAATTATTTTTTATTAAAAGTAGCAAACCAGGATTGTGAGAAAATATTGAGATAATGATTTTGATGTTGCTGCGTTTCTTTCTTACTACTGTGCCTAGTATTACTACTGCTATTAATATTCTGTAATATAGAATGATACAGCTTTTCCTAAGTGATTGACTGCCATTAAGAAAAATACTGGTTTCTTCTGTGGCATGGAAGGGAAAGAAAGAGGAAAACTACTGAAGAATTGCCTAGAGAAAACTTCTCATTTGTCTCTTAAAGAAGATTGTGTGAACTTTTATAATTTTTTTACAGGAACAGTGAAACATACCTTCAGAGTAGATTCTGCACGTTTCTGCTGCTGATTTAACTTGATGAGGTTATTTCCTAGTGTGATACGAGTTTTAGAGCCATGCTGTTAATTTTTAAAGAACAAAATTTGTCTTAGTTTCAATATGGTCTTTTGTGGTGTCTGTGGTATATGGCTTTGTCTATTTTCCAATTAAAGTATATATTTTCTTTTTAGTAGGAAAAATTCTAGCTACGTATGAAGAAAATACAAGAGATTTCCTGTTTCCTGACCCTAAGCTTACCTGTGGGCACCATGGTTTAGATCGTGAGATTTTAATGAAGAGATCCTCTTCTTTTACAGTGAGTGAATATCTGTGAATTGTATTTATGATACAGTGTGTTTCACTGAAGAAACCCCTTGAACTACTTCAAATGGAAAGCGATTACTTCTGACAGATTTTGCTGTTTCAGGTGTTGAATGTACGAATCCACAGTTGAACTTTGGTGAAGGTACAATCTTTTTTCAAAATGCTTCAAGAAATTATTTAATATGAAAAAGTTAGCTTCCACTTGGTTTGCAATTTGGCACCATGACATGTCTTCCGTTCAATTTAATCTGTGGTGCAGTTGGTAGTTAAAGGGATGCAAGAGAAGGAGATGTCATATCAAGTTCACAGTTCTCAACAGATAAGCCATGTAACACTCCCTCCTCAGTCTCTCTTTGTAGCATTTTGTTTCAGGCCTTTTTTTGGTACTGTTTAGGACAATTACAGTCAGTACAAATTTACAGTGCTATGCCATCTGACCTGTGGGCCTCCCTGAGGTGCAAGATCACCACTAAAACTGAAATTTAGCTTAGTACTGTATGATTGTTTTTCAGTTTCAAAGTCTTTTTCTTAAGGTCTATTCCAACCGTTCACACTCATTTAGTAACTTGCCTTTTCTACAGTTTCAAAAAGGCTATGATTAATGACAACTAATTGGCAGAATGAGCGCAATGAATTAATGTTAATTTTCTGGAGATAAGGGCTCAAGTACATAGTAAATGAAAATGTATTTATCTCACACTTCCCTTTCATAGTTTCACGGTTGAGCCTTAGGTGTCAGTGAAATAACACAGGAAGGCACTTTGAGGATGATGGTGATGATGTGGGAGATGTGTTTTGGGGTTTGTTTTGTTTGTCTTTTACTAGTGGAACGGCAGGACATTTGGATTGGGAAGACAGGGACTCAG
Source organism: Dromas ardeola (assembly GCA_013398915.1). Classification (NCBI taxonomy): domain Eukaryota; kingdom Metazoa; phylum Chordata; class Aves; order Charadriiformes; family Dromadidae; genus Dromas; species Dromas ardeola. The sequence goes on from VYZM01017772.1 coordinate 569,117, forward strand.
TTGCCCTGTCTGTTGTGATTGGATTAAAAACACATGGCAGGAGGGAAATGCTGATTAAAGGTCATTGGTATCTTTTAGCTTGTATAATCTCTCCCATGCAAGGGCAACCTGGAAATTGCCCAGTCACTTGCAATTAGAAGTGCTAATTTGGTGTCTAATGCTGAGTTACATTTGAATGAATTAAAGCTGTGATTTCGTTGATTCAGTATGTATGGTTCTGCAGCAGCTTAAACTGTCCCTGCAAAAATAGCCATTATTTTTTGGCTGTAGCATCTCTTTGATATGGCTTATCCCGAGCATGTTAGTGGTGGCTCAAGAGACGGGGTGGGACTGTATTGCTTTCATATTACTTATAGAATAGGTAATTTTCTGGTGTTGAGAAAGACTGGATAGAGAGGTAGTAATAAATGAGGTGGTATTAGCAAAATGGTTTCACACTTTTCGTAAATGCAATATAATGAATCTTTGTAGAAGCAGAACCACTAGAGAAGCCTGAGGGTTTTTGTTGGCCTGAGTTCTTTATTACAAAAATTATGTATTTTCTAATAAAGAGAAGGAGCCATAATTTGTGACCTGTGAGAAGATGTGATCAGAGTCATTTGGATATGTAACTAACTGAATGATGACACTGTATTAGCTTTGAAAAGTTGACTGATGTAAGACAGAAATGTATTTCCATGTCTTTGGGAACAGTGTAAATGAAATCCATCTTTGCCCTGAAGTGAGGACTGCAGAGGCATCTGTTACTCCGTTCCATCTCCAGTGCAGAAAGAACAGTTTAAAAAAGGATTTTGGCGTACTGACCCCATTTTCCAGAATAATAAAGCAGCAGTGTTTGATGGAATTGGAGGGAGGCTCCCGAAAAGAACTTGTGGTTCCCCTCCTTGCTTGCCAAATGAGATAGCTGTGAGAGGATTTTCATCTCCGGTAGAAGTGCAGTCTCAAATGCCTCCATCTTCTAGTGTTCCCTAAGCTTTACTGGAAAGTATCTCCTGCTAACTCTGTCAGCACCGATCACCGAATGTGAATGCTAAGCAAAAGGGAAAGTGTTAAACAAGGTTGTGAGAACCCTCACGTTATTTCTATGCTAGTCAAGCTGTATTCTTCCCACTTGAAAAGTTATTTATAGCTAGCTGAGATGTTGAGTATTTTTGACTGACAGCTGTGCTTCAGTGGCACTTTGATTCCCAATAAATTTGTCTTTTATTAAAAAAATAAAGGTAGCAACAGCAAGGTTACGGTTGTGGAGTTCAGATAGGCAGTGACAAGCAGTGTCTGATTAACACTGCTAATCTGCCAGTTGGAAGGAATCCCAAATTGAGAGGATCAGAACTCCTCCAGAAATCTGGCACTCGGCTGATAATGTCTCTGGCTAAATGTCTTATGAGGCTTACAAACACAATACGCATACAAGACGTGCCTCGAGTTATCTCTCCTGGTCCAGTGTTGCCCAGCTGAGGCTTTTGCTGGCTTTTCTGTATTTCTCTGCAACCCTTGCCTTTCAGAATATGTTTAAGCCTTGACTGGTGGTGACTTCTTACAGACATTCTTATCTCCATTCTCCAAACTCCTGCAGTATTTGCCATGTTACCTAAACTGGTTTCTTTTTAGTTATGCTGTCTTTCATTAGCATACCAATACAAGACCTTCTATTACATTTGGACGTGCTTTTTTAAGCTACAGATTTATACTCATACTCCTTACAGTCAAAAGCACATATTAGACTTGTTTTCTAACGGGTTCTTCAAAATACGAACATTACATTTTTTCTATGATCAAATTAATATTATGTCCAGATCACTCCTGTTTAATGACTGGTATAGGAGGATTGACGAGCCTGCTCAGGGCTGCAGACACCACTAAGCTGGAGGCAGAAGAATAGATCCCAAAAACTTTCTGGCAGGATTTTCATTTCCAGATATGTTTGGGGCTATACGGCAGTCTTTACATAACACTACATTGAATATCCTTCTGCAATCCCTAGTTTGGGAACTGCAGAAAAAAGAAGAACTCTGATTGCTTTCGGCCTATAAGTTACTTTTAACATATCCATGCCTAGGTATGTGAGGGCCATCCCACATTCCTTCTCCGTGAACCATTTTTCTGAAGAAACCATGAGTTTGTGTGGTTTTTTAGCTATAAGCATTTAACAGTTCTGTAATCATTCTTAGTCTCTGTCATAGCAGTAGGTGCTCTGTTGTTGCTTTTTATAGAAGACTTAGTAATTCTGATGTGTCCTTTTAAATTGTTGATAGCACTTGACAATTCATTAGTAATATAAATGAGTTGATTAAAGACGGTCAGCTTTAAAATCTCTTTTATATGCCATAACTTGACTTGATTGAATCCTGGACTCTATTAATTGCAATGACTGAGCTTTCTTGGCGTTTTTGTCATTTTCATTTCCATAATCTAGCCTGGGGCTAGATCGTATTCCCATATGGGAAATCAGTTTGTGCTTAGGCAGGTGGTAGAGGATAGTTTGGTTCAGCAGTAGACCTCATTCATGAAGTTCCTGCTCATTCTTAAGAATGTGGGGCAGAGTCACAAACAGACCAGCTCCTTTTCATTCCTCAGTGATTTGTGTGTTCATGTGCACAAATGCCCATGCACACGGATGCCTCAGGGCAGAAAACTGTCCATTTTGAAAGAAAAGAGGGTAGAAGGTTCTAAGGACACTTGATTCTCTCTTTGCTTCTCCACAGCTGTGTAAGATGCATGTAGATTATTCCCATTTGTTTATAGAATATGTGTCCTTCAGTTCTTTTATGCCTTTTTTAATGTTGCTGTTTGGGGATAACGCTTGTGTGTCATAATCCCTGCCATTTACACCCACTAAATTTTGTGTCTGTTGCCCAATTCTAGCTAAATTTAACAGGAAGTAGAGCTCTCAAAGGTTTTACGTTTCTAGACAGGGCTGATGTAAAAGAAGATGAGTTGAAAAGGAACTGTTAGCCATGTAAAGATAGAAGTACTTGCTGTCCATTAGTACGTGTATGCTGGCTGACCGGGAGGCCCAGTTGGATCCCACTGACTCCAAACTGGTCAAACTAGGGCTGTCTCTTGCTGGGCACATGTGTAAGAGGGGACTGAGAGGAGGTGGAACATGGTTATAGAACATAGGAGACAATCAACAGAAATCAGACTTTGCCATAATGGTTACAGAATAAAGGGGATTCTTAATCATACTGTTACAAATAAATAGTTATTTGCAGTGTAATTGACTAATTTTCAAAATATTTTTACAAAAAACATTGCACAATTGAGACTATTTATAAATAAGTTTCCAAAGTTCGCATTAATGAAACTTCTAGAGCATGACCGGATTTTTTTATTGATGCTATATAGCATGGCATGAAAAATCTTTAAAAGTGCTTTTGACAAAGAAATGTATTGAAATAAAAGTCAGTCCTTAATTGTTGTACGAAAGCAATATAATCATCTGTAATTGAATTGTCAGAAATGCAAATGTTAGCATCTTGACATTTACCATTGCTGTTCTGTCTTTTCTAATTATCTTTATTAAAGGCTGAAATTAACAAAGGAAATGGCTGAAAATTAGGAATGGTTTGTTACATTAGGTGACATTTACTTCTTTGATACCCTTTATCTTGAGTTGGAGCTTGATGTTCAATTATTGTCTCTCTTCTAGGGAATTGCACCAAAATTGAGATTTTCTACAAGCTCCCTTATTACAGAAAGTCTGTTAAGCTCAGGAAGGAGTCACATACAGGTTAGCATAATTTAATTGTTTGCAATTTAATTTCTAGATTTAATATTGATAGCCTTGGTTCCAATTTTTGCATGTGCTGCTCACTTCAAACTTTTCTCATTCTTTTGTTGTGGTTAAAGCAGTTGTCATGGGTGCTTGACAACTTGATTAAATTTTTAATCAAGTGTGAGTAAAGAGAGGGTTTGGTGCATGACAGTAAATGCTGAGAGTTCCTTGAATCTGAAACAATTATCAGCAGCTACGCTCTATGATCAGCTGAAGTGTCAATCCCTGTTGTATTTGTAGGTGGGAAGATGCCTTCTCACCATTTCTTAGTGACACTTAAAATTAAGGTGGGACAATGAAAGCTAGGTCAAGTCAGAGAAGATACATTATCAAAAACAAACCAATTAATTTAATTGCTTTCCATAACAATATTGGTAACAGTAATGGAAATGAAGATTATTTTTTTGTTGAAAAGTCTGTAACCAGTACTAATCTGGAAATGCTGCTTCTGCAACAAGCAAAGTTAAAGGTGAAGTAGCTGAAGAGACTGAGTGAAGAAAAAAAAAACAAAACCACTCTCTGATGTGTTTGTTCATTTGGTAGCACTCTTCTCTGGTCTCATGGACTGGAATTTTGGTTGCGTTTCCTGGCACGAGCTGTCATATAAAGTTACTCTTAAGTCCTCCTTTTTTGCTGTATTATTGAAAAATGGTGCAGCGTCATTAAAACGGAATGGTTGTCAGGAAGGCTGGAATGCAAAGAGGCTTAGGTGACTTTGACCTGTTTGTGGCATTGTTAATTAGTTCACAGAAAAGTTTCTTTC
>VYZM01017782.1:0-14876 GCA_013398915.1 Dromas ardeola
TGTGTTGGTTAATACTAGGTCCACTAGGTTCACTAAGGTTCTATTTTAAATCATATTACATGTATGTGCCATCACTTGATTTACAAGCTCCATTCATTTTAGTTTATAGTTTCCTCAGGACAACAATAGTCTTCCAGAAAGTGCTAGTACAGCATCCAGAATGAAAACTCTGAAAATTTATCTCAGGTCTTGGCTCACTACTCCAACACAACTGATTACTAATCTAGGTTACTTGTACAGTGGAGAATCAATGGGTTTGGTGGAAAGAAGCATGTTAAGGGAAGGGATAGAAATTAAAGTGTTGTTGCATTCTCATTCCCTGTTTTTTCACAGCTTCAGTTTTCACAGAACCCAGGGATAAAAAATGTAAGAAAAGAAGCCAATTTAAATAAAAAGACACAAGTTGTGAATGACTTTCAAAAGAGGGCCTTGCTCATTTGAATATATGAAAAAGAGCAGACCTCAGAGGTAGTAGCCCAAGGATGTTGCCCCTCTGCCGGTCCAGCCATCCCTCACTCCAGCTGAAAACTCTGCTGGCTCAGACCCGGCTCTGGACCCAGCTCCCTTTGCAGATAGGCACCCGAACTGGTATTTACAGTGTACCGACAAGCTTGGTCCTGCAGGACTACAGGAGCCAAAATTGTCTCCTAAAATTCTCCTACTGTGGCTGTCCAGAGTAATGAACATTTTGGCAGGACAAAGAATCTCTGTATTTATATCAAGTCTAAATTTATTTAACATCCACGATAGATGTCTACAGACCAAAAGATACTCGAGCCAGTATGATAACTCAGACCATATGTACCGCTGAGTTCAAAAGAAAGCATAGCCATTACTCAGAAAAACCCAATTTCCAAACAGTGTAGGTCATTTTTGCTGCAGACTGATAGACGTGAATTTGAACCCATCTTAGTCACAGAAGATTATTGAGTACACACAGACAACCTCTTCCCAGATAAGTGTGCTAGACTAAACTGCTAGAAAGAGCACAGACTATTACCACCTTTCCAGGTACCTCTGAAAACCTGAGTCAGGGACTGATGTTCAAGAAGACTAAATCCAGGACAGGATTTTGGACAGTGAGTCCCAGCCCTGCCTGCAAGGATAGCTCAGCTGGGGAGCCGTGGGGAGGGAGACAGCAATCACAGTTTTATAGGGGTAGTTTCTCAGGTACATCTCCCCCCATTTGTGATCGCAGCGACCTGGCTAGAGAGCCCTCCCTGGTCACAGCACACCGGCTGGCACAAATCCCATTCCCAGCCACAGCCACTGGCTCCCCGACACCGCTCAGAGGCTTCCTTCCGGGCTGTAGCTTCCCCTCCCATTCCTGCAGGCTGGGCCTTGGCTCGGCTACCAGTCTGCCAGGTAAACCTTGGCAAGTCACGTTGTCTGTGTAAGTCTGTTCTCCCAGCAGAAAGAAAAGCGTAGCACCGATGTCAGCGGTGAAAATACTTGAAAGTCTGCTAAGAAGAACGCTGTCACACAAAGGCTTTAGAAATGGAAGCTGTAGAACAGTAGTTAGAAATATTTCACCTTCATTTGGGAAAGCCAGGGATTGCAGTCCAAGAGAATACAAATGAACACCGTGACAGCAGAAAGCCAGATGTTAGGACAGAGAGGCTAGAAGGCAATTAACTCAGTCCTTCTTCACAAGGTACTGGAAGTAAGCTAGCCTGGAAGTACTGTTCAAAATACATATTCCCTGGAGTCATTCATTCACTTCATTCTACATTGAGCCAGCCAAATTTTAGTTTTATACAGTAAGTAAAAGCAAATAAAAGATTAAAGGAGCGTTGTGCGTTTTTTTCTAAGACTTTTGCCTACCAAGTTCCATGTCCTCAAAACACTTACTTGGGAGCAAAAGTTTCAGAGACAGCCATGAGAAGTAAACCAGCAAAGATCATGCAGTATCTTCAAAGAACCACCAGGCTCTCAACTGACAAAGCAATCATTAAAACTAAACCAGAATAATAATTAAAGTAACATCATCTACCAGTTAACACTGTACTCAAGTCAGAGCTAAACTTCCCTCACCTTCAACACTTTAGGTTATAAATAAATGCAACATTTACACCCTGGGTCCTTTAGTCTTCTAGAGTAAAGAATGTTACAGAGCTAGACACTAGTACATAATTACTCTAATTTCCTCTTAACACATAATTAACACTTCCTATGCCTAAAAAAAAAAAAAATCAGGTTAAAAAAAGGTCGTTAAAATTATAAAATTAGGATTGGCACAAAAAAGTGCCAGTATTAAATCTACTAGTTAAACTTGTTCTCTTACAGTTCAGTTGTGTTAAATAGTACTTGACAAAAGAAGTTAAACGAAAAAAAAAACCTACCCAGTTTTCAAACTAAAACTAGAGATGCTTAGAGCCTTCTTTGAATCCCCTTTTCCTATGAGCCTTGGCTCACTATATCTTACTTCTTTCTGTCTCGGAGGCCTCATTATAATGATGTGTGATATACAGTATTACTAGCAAAAATATAAACATGCATTGTGCTGAAATTATTAGGTACTACCGTGGTGTTCTATACATGAGATATTCAGAGTCATCAGGACTTGAAAACTTCAACTGGATTTTATTGTGCAATAAAAAAAAAAAGAGCATAAAATTGTGGATAACAGACACCATCAGATATGTCGGAGTGTGGAAATCCTCGCATCGCTCCTAACAAAGTGCAGTGGGAGTGGAAACATGCCATGGGTAGAGCTTCCCGAGGCGGCTGCAGGGCCTGGGCAGCACACGTTCACCACCGACGGCCAGCGCCCCGGGCAGACTCCAAAGCCTAGTTAAGCTGTACAGAACCCCTCTGGCTGCCAGAGCAACCGGGGACGGGAAGCGTGTAAAGCATGTGGCACGCTGGCTAGTGAAACTGGATTTACGGCCTCTCTGCGCTGCCAAAACAGTGCTAAGCAAGCAAAGAGTAACACTGCTGCTTACACCTCCTGCTGCTCCCTTCCCCTCCCTCTACCCTAGATCTTACTTTGCATGTGGCTTATTCCCCACATACACCCCACGGCCCTACGACTGTACACTCCCTTATTTCTCATCATTTTCCTCCAACCAAGTACCTACTTATTTCATAATGAAAGATATTTGGTGCAGTAAGTATGAAGAAATACTTAGCAGATAAAAAACTGCTTTTGTGGAGTTTTTTTTATCTCTGGAAAAATAATTCAGGGAAAATTGCTTACAGCTCTGAACTTTGAAAATTTGCTTTTATTTGCAATATGACCAAGGTCACAAGTACTTCTCATTTTCATGGCTAAAGCTGGTGTGATCACTTACATACAGACTGAAAAATGATGGGAGCTTTGTGCAGAAAACCGTTTCTGAATATCCTTGTTCTTTCTTAGCAATTGCAATTCATGAGCTCAAGTACTTGATTTTTCAGACTCTTCAGTCGCGAAAAGCTGCACCATGTAAGAGCCTCCTTACATCTAAACACGTATTTAGGCAAGGCAAAGATATTTTTGGGATCCTAGATGCCTGGAGTAGTCTGATATGGTACAAAAGCTTTTAGGAAGAACAAGTATGGAAAGAAGAGTGGGAACTTCACCGAAGAGAACTGGCACAATCACGTTAAAGATCCCCGACGACAAAGAAGTTACCACTGTAACTTAACACCTAATGAAACTAGTTGAGCAGAACATTTCGCCTCGGATTTGGGAGACTAAAAATTTGTTTGCTTCTAAGCTCAACTGTTTTCAGATTCCTATTCCCTGTCTGCTCTGCAGTTTCCTAATCTAAACTAAAATCGGGATTTTCTCCCTGCCTTAGACTTTGGCACAGCTTCAGTAAGGAGCAACATGCAGAGATTTTCTCACCTACAGTTCTGTGGAAAAGAGAGTCTTCAGGAAATGTGAGATGGAAGGAACAGTTTGAACCAAACACATGCATCCAGCTTCCTAGATGCGAGCAAACCAGTTGTTGTGCAAAGCAGGGACACCACTTTGCTCGCTGGGGACTCAGGACTGACAGCTTAATTAAGCCCTGCTTAATTCTCTATAAAAACACATGGGTCCCAGTCCTCAGGAGGGACCTGTGAGATCTGGATGCCAAACGGGCAGACGCAGCAAATCCCACGTGTGTGAAGTCCTACCATACCTCTCCTGAGCACTATTTATGCTAAGGTTTAGGTGACTTGCCATTTCGTGTGCTGCATTAGTCCAAGTTCCCTTGTGAAACACGTTAACACCCACCACCACCATTCTGAATTTCACTCCGGGTGGCCAAATGTCTTAAAACAAGGCTCTAACTTGTATCCCTGGAATACAAGAAGAGCCTGCATGTAGTAACTTCTGCTGAGTTACAGATGCTCCGGAACTGCCCTCAACAAATCTCTTACACAGCATAGCATATGCTTTAAAAGGAAGAAAAAAAAACCCAAACCTCAATTTAGAAATGACCACTGACAAAGAATCTGGCACACCACTGGTTAAATATTCCAGTGTCTAATTATCTTCCATTAAAATTGTTTGCTTAAAGCCAAAATTTATCTGGCTTCAATTTCAAGACACTTCATCCTATTATAGCTTTGTCAGATCAAAGAATTCTCTATTATCAAACTACTTTTCTCCATGGAGGTAATTATAGGTAGATACTCATTTCATAACCACGTCTGCCTTTAAACTGAATAAATTAAGCTCTCCGAGTATTATAAGGCATGTGCTTGATTTTTGGCACGAGAACTGGATACTGCATTTGGCACTAGTGTAAGCACTACTGGAACAAAAGTAGTATTACCTCCCCCATACCATTTGATATTCCCTTTTTAATGCATCCAAGAATTGCATTTGGCCAAGTGGGAGCTTATGTTCAGCTCAGCTGACTATCCATCACGTCTCCTAACTTTCTCTCAAAACACTGATTCTTGGGATGGGCTCCCATTCCCTTTCCAGATGTATGACTTTACACTTGCTGATAGCGAAACAGGCTGTATGAGCTGGACAACAGCAAAAAAGGAATACCAATTAACTGTAAAGCCTATAAAGCTTAGCATGCCTGAAAACTTGTTAGCGTTTCAAAGTGTCTCCTGTTGCTTCTCCAATAGCTATTAGGTAAAGCTTCTGGCTGCAGTTCTGAGGAAAAAAAGGAAGATGTTGGTCATTCTGAACGAGGATAAGAGTTCATAGAAATTTTATTCCAGCATGGTCAGCAGCTGGCAGTTATGGACAATGAGAAAATAACAGCATGTTTGCAAAAACCTGAAATTTATCATAGAATGTTGACAAAGGATCTGCATTATTTATTGTTTAGGGACCAACTGATTGTCTTCATCAGCTACATTTTTAACTCAAATTACCTCATAAATGCTCCAGAATGTACTATTCATGTATTGAGTAAGTGGATCGTGCCTCATTTCCAGTGCAAATTCTGACCCGAACTATCGGATCACGAGCTGTTTCTGTAATTGCCTACTATGGGACATGCCTGAAAGCTCTGCTAGTATAGAAGGTGACCAACTACGCAGGATTACCAGCTTAAACACAGCTACGCTTCAATATTAGTTGCCACACTACGTATTAGCATTTTGCAGCTGTTATCTGAAAGTGCTTTTCAGAGGCAGGTAAGACAAATGAGTTGCTCAAGTACCATGAAAACCAAATTAACTAAATTCTCCTCACTAACGCTTCAGTGCATGCATTCCTTTAAACAGAATTTGTGACCTTCAGAGCATTCTTATCAGACAAACAAGGTCCTAAGCACTGATTATCTTCATGAGTTAAACTTTTATTCTCTATACCTACCATACAAAGTTTGCTATCCATTTGTATGGGTTCATTATACAAATGATACGCCTTTCTGTTAAGAATATACTAGAACATGTGTATGAATCAAAGGGAAATAACTGAAAACCTTGAGCGAAGTAATGGAAGAACTCTACCAATGGAAAGAAACAAACAAGGATACTTAAGTCAACAAAACTCTTCTCAGGTACATCCTCCCGATATCTGAATTTCATTGCCCATTGGTGGTTTTAAGCTGAAGAGTCAGATTGTACTCTTACAAGATCAAGAACGGAGGTTTCCCGTTAATAGTGCAAAGTGATTATTACCATTTTCACCATAGGATTTTTTTTTTCCTTTCATCCCGCAACTTTATGAAAATTTCTTTTTCCTTGTAAATCATACTGCTTATCACTTTACAAAAATGCCTAACAAATGAAGTATGTTTAGGCTTTCACCTCATTCACTCATTAAACCCTTTTCAAGCAGATATCAGTAGTCTAATCACTTGCACTGAGCAGCTGTAAAGAACTGCTAAACTGTTCTGATTCAGTGCAGTTATTATCTTAAACGGACAAAGGTGTTGCTACTTTCGTATTTAGACACAAGAAGCTGTATTACTAGATTTTGGAGCTCGACTTACAATAGGGGAATTGTCACTTTAGGTTTCAGAACTCTGGAAATACTGACCAATCTGACACTCGGCTCTTTTGCCAATGTCCTAACCCATTAACAAACAAAAGCACACAACGGTTTTCTGTTAAGTCATTATTTCCTGAGTTATTTAAAAACAAAACGAGTTTTTGAAAAGCTTTAATAAACTAGCATTGCTGTTAAAAAGGTTTTTTTAAACTAAACTCCAGAAATAAGCTTTTGTACAAATGGGAAAAAAAATAATCAATGCCAGTGATTTTTAAATGATGAAGTTGGTGACGTATGTGAACACAGCTTGCCTGTTACAGAGAAAAGCATTTCAGTCAGAGCAGACGTGACTTGTTGATCTGTTGTGCCAAATGTCTCAGCAGACTAAGGCTCCTTCAGTGAAGTGCTCGCAAGACAAGTTGTCAATCTGAACGCAAGCTGAGTTATGCATTTTACCAGTCCCAGGGCTTCTAATCTGTGCTCTGCTAGACCTACACGTTATCAACAACTGTTCACATCCTCATGAATCCTGTGGTCTCCACTTCCATAGTATCTGAAATAAAGCACTGCAAAGAAATTATGCAACGCTGAGTTATCTAGAATGTGGAAAACAATTTGCTATTTTGTAAAGTATTTCATCTTTCCTTTGGTAAAAAATACCTGAAGATGTTCAGAGCTGGAAGTAATTATTATGATCTTCAAATGAGGCTCTTAAAATGTTAAGAACCGATTTACCCTTGTCTCTTCTTTACACAGAGAAATCTCCTCACTCAGCTTTCTGGTGCACCACAACTAAGTAGGAATCCTGTCACTCAACAGCATACAGCTCAGTTTGTCATTTACTGTCCTTTTAATCACAACAAAAATAAATAATTATTTCCACTCGAAAACTAATCTGCTACCTGCATGAATCCTTCCAAATTTTCTTCCTCCAACCGAAGGTGAAACAGTATTATCTATATGCTGCTAATTCAAACTATACATGGCTCTTTCAAACAGGTTACTCCAAAGTTAACTTGACAACCACCACCACTAGAGAAGAGGACCCCAAAAAGAGACCAACTGAGATGACACACTGTTTTGTGCAAGACGGCTTTATTACCAGACCAGAGTTTGAAAGATTGCAGCTGGGCATCTGAATCTGAAAGGGGAAAAAAAAAAAAGCATCATTAGCCAGGTATACATCTGAAACTTCTTTGGCCACCCAAAGAATTAATATATTCCTACAGTTTATAATTTGGGTTGCAAATACTAGTATTTTACTTCACCAGATTTAAGACTTCAATAGTCTTACACCCAATAATTAACTTCTGTATTAACACCTCTTTACTCAAAACATAGATTTAAAGTGCAGATTTAACACGATAAACACTTCTACATTGAACTATTGGCACCTATTTTCCTATTTGTCTATCGGGGGAAACTTGATGTTTAAAGACATACTAAGCCATTGTGCGCATTCTAACTTTTGCTGCAGTAACTCTATTTTCAGCACATTTCAGGGACTGTTAACAAAAATGAGGGCAAAAAGAAGACTTGAAACCAGTTTTACAGTTCCTGTAAAATTTGCTTGAGAGCTAATGAAATTCAGTATCTTGCCAATACTGAATTGTCAAAATTCAATATTGAGTACTATGCTCTTTTCCCCCAATCTATATGAAGGAATCAGTACTGGAAATCTTTTTTTTTTTTTCCCAACATTTATTTGAGACTACCACTTAAGTAATAAGAAATAAAGACAAATGGCAGGAAACCTTCTATATATAGGGAAGAGGAATAAATACTAATCTTCAGATACATGGCCCTTCAGAATGACAGGACTTAAGAGTACTGCCAATATCTCATCTGAACCTACTGCTCTAGTTGCCCATTACCTCAGGAGAAACTTCAACATTATTCTACTTTCTACATGTAGGTTACTTGCATTTTAAACATGCACTCTATTCAGAGCAGTAGGAAAACGGCAGAAATAAAACGTGCAGATGACAACAGTTATTTTAGCTTTACACCAGAGGTTTGTTCGAAGTCCAAGCAGACTTAACTAACTGCTTATAAGCATAAAGTAAGAAACTGGAAGGCCAATTCCTAAACTGAAAGATGGAGTAAAGCCCTGATGTCTGCTACTTACATGGGATGCCGAGCTACAAGTCCCATGAAAAACATGAGCAACCAGCTGAATACCCCTAGTTTCTCTGCCAATATACATCTCCTCACAGGCATTTATAGCCACTGCAACAGGCAACTAGAAGCTTTACTCCCGTAGGAAGCCTCCGGAAAACTCAAGAGGACCAGTACGCTTCTGATGTTTGTCAGTGAAGATGGAGGAGAAAGGATCTACACTGACAGAAAAGCTGCAGGTTTTCAATTAAAAACAGCAGTTTCCATCTTACGCTCAGAAACCAGACTGGAGCATAAAGTGAAAGTAGTTCTGTTTAATCTTGGTAACGAAGCCTCATGCACTAACTTAAGGGAAACATCTGCCAGTACTGAACCTGTGACGGTTTGTGCCATGAGCAGCAAAATTTCTACAAGAATGCTAGTATAACATAACATCACCCCAGGCACCAAACATTACAGCAATCCTGCTTCTGAAAGTTAACCACTTCTTCCCATAGTTGGGCTAAAAAGCTTTAGAACACTGTCCCAGTAAACAACGATTTTCCTAAAGTGCACGTCTCCACATGCCAGTGCTTTAACTCTGCCACTTCACAGCCAGAGACAACAAAGCAACATGCAAAACGTTTGGGGGAGTGGAAACTGAGGAAGAACAGCCTACAAAAAAGCTTCAAGAAAATAAAGCTGTCAGTCAAATGGAAAGATATTTCATAGGTCTCCTTTAGCTCACTGGACAGATAGCAGACCTCAATGAGCTCAACTTACTCTGCCTTCTTGGCTATAAACACATTTTTACAAGGCTTAAAAAAGAAAAAGGAAAAAGACTTCCCTCCCTTCATAAAGTTCGTCAAGTCACATCACTACTCACTAGTTTTTTTATGAACCAACCCTCTGGAAGTTAGGAATTCCTAAGTAAACCGCACATCTGATTTCTTAAAACAACAGAAAAAAAAACAAACAAAAAAACCCCCACCACAACCAAACAAAACCAAACAAAAAAAAACCAAAAAACCCAAAACAAACAAACGAAAAAAAACCTTCTTGTCTTTGGAGGAATCAGCGTGGGGAAAATTGGGTCTTTGCCTGTTATTCTTTCCAAGCATCCTAACACAATGAAGTTTTCTTAAATTCCAGCATATTTGTCATACCAAAAAGGCATTTATCCTTGATTGAAAAGAAGATATGGGCAACACCAAAGCTAGTTTGTGTGTAAAAAAGGTGGAAAATTCAATGAGAAGTACAAGAACTCTAAAAAAACAGTTTTGACTTTGAATGGCAGAGACTTCTCATCAAAGCAGGAACAGCAGAGTAACTACAACAGATGATAAAACAGACTGTTTGAACTAGATACTAACTTCAGGACTCAGCTGTCACTGTCAAACTGCTTTAAGTGTTAATAAAGTTTCCCATTTCTAAAGGATGGACTATTCAAATGAGCAAATTGGTCTTTCAGAATTACCATCTTGGTCATGTTAACATTAAAATGGTCTAAATTGATAATTTAATTTCTCACATTCCTAAACAGGCTTTTATAGCCGAAATCAGACAATCTGAAAAACCACTGTACTTGTAATCACAAGACTTTGATCACACTGAGAATTCATTTATGAGGGCTGAAAATTTTAGCCGAGATCTCAAGTCTTCCCATCATAAAACCCGAATAAAGTTTAAAACAAGTTGTTGGTAAATGAAAAATACGTTACTGATAATGTTTATACTTCCTAAACATGTTAGCTATAATTAAGATTTAATTTCTCCACAAACATTTAAGCTTTAGAAAGACTTTAAAAATAAAATCAGAACACTGTATTGTCCAAGTAGCTTTATACTGTAGGTAGCACCCAAGCATGAGTGAATATATATTAAACATGAAAGTTCAACCAATAATGACAGCAGCTTACATAGCAGAGATAGAACAGTGCATAATATTAACTGTTGGTAATATCTCACCCTTAGTTCATTCTCCTTATGAGTCTGTTGATCTGATCTTCCCTGTTACCAGCATCCCCACCTTCCACAAAGTGGATCGTTTTCTTCTTCATTCCACCCCGAGGAGAGGATAACTTGAAAGGCCAGAGGAAGTTGTTCACAACTTTGAAGTTCTTGCCAACAGTGTAAATTTCATGGATCACATCTTCCATGCAGATGATGCCAAGCTTTCCTAAAATGCAGAAATGTTGTTTTCAGAAGGGCTACAGAGCCACTGGTCAATGACAAGCTAAAAATTATCAAGTTATTATTGTCATATCTTCTAATTTTGATGAAGTGCAGAAGTCAGAAAGCACCCACTCTGTCACAACAGACAACTGTCTTTTTCAATTAGCTGCAGCTAACTCAATATTATTTAGTTGTTACACTTAGCAAGAGGAATCAGTTTCAACTGCTGAATATTTGTAGCCAGCAATGAGGAACAACAAAAAACCAAACCCCACTTAATGAATCTTAGGAAAAAACTGTGTTCTTTGAAGAAAAGCTAGGCTAAATACACTTAAAACCTGGTTATGTGTAGCTCGGGGAAATTCACTGTATTTACGCTATTATGACTGGAAAAGGAGGAGCCTCCTAGAGCAGTGTATTTCCTGACAGCTGACCACCACACTTTGTTTTTACTAAATACACTAATGCCTTTTACTAGCTAGTTCTTCTGACAGAAGTTTAAAACTATGTAAAGTAAGCTTCTTTCCTGCTGCAGCATCTTTTCATTACTGAAAAATCTACTGACCTATTAAAGGTCAAGGAGTTCACATTTAAAATTACAAATTTAAAATGCTCAAATTTGACTCTTTACACTGGTTTTCAATACTTTATAATGAAAGTTAATTCCAGCCTGCTTTGTATTAAGCTATTAAGACAGAAGTAGAGATTTATTAACCAATCACTACTATTCTCCAGAGACAAATAAGGACAGCTATCCAGCTTAGCATTAACCATCCAAATGCAACAAGTTGGTTTCTTGTTTTGTTTTGTTAAGCGGAGCAGTATTTACCAAGGCGTTTCTGAATCAGGGAATTATCAGTAAGAGCAATGCGCTGCTTGTTGATCTTGCCATAACCACGCTTGTAGATCAACTCATGCACAGACTTCAGATTGGGATAACTGGAATAGTCAAGTAAAAAAAAAAAAAGTAAAAAAAAATTAGACTTTGCAAGCCACATTCCAAGTTAACATCACCAAATGAAACTTCCATAACAAACCATTTAAGATCATTTCAGCACATCCCAACTGTAAATACAAAAGCAACAGAGAAGCAAATCTTACTCATGCCGAGTTCCCAACAACACTAGCGTGAGAATGTAATCATATCTAGCAAGTATCGCCTTTTAAAGCGCTGTCTTAATCATGTTTTCAATTCAAAGTAGGGAAAGAACGCAGAAAATAGAAAAACATTTTGAACACAAAGGAAACCTCTAAGTCTAGTGTAGCAAAACACACTCAAAGTTTTCAACTGGATTCGCTAAAACTGGCCATTTCACTCACCCCCATGCAATATAGGGTTCAACAATCCGCAACATGTTGATAGAAGCTTTGTTGAGTTTTACAAACGTGCCATTAAAAATCTGACGCAGGCGAAGAAGCTGCAACACCTTGCGGACCTTAGGGCTGACACCATTGGTACTAGAGAACACAGGAAAAAAAGCCTCAATTATCTACATCCCAGAAAAGACTGAGTATCAACTAAAAAAAACCCAAAATAGTATTGTTCCCATATGAAACGCATCATTATTTTACCAATTACACAAAGCAAGATTAATAAATTATTTACTATATATTCCAGTATTAAGTTAAAACAGATCTATTTCCATGAAAAGAAATAAGTATTATACTAAAACAATTCAGAACTATTCTTGTGCTTCCAATCACACACATTAGTTTTCTGTAGCACTTACCAAAGGACAGTTAAACAAACATTTCAAATAAAGCTTAGTCAAATGTCAGGGAATACTGGCACGTAGTTTTATCAAGATTAAGGTGAAACAGAACAACTGTCTACACGTATTTGTAGCCTTGTCACCTTCTTCACAGGAGAGAGCTGGAGCACCTCTCCTATGAAGACAGGCGGAGAGGGTTGGGGTTGTTCAGACTGGAGAAGAGAAGGCTCCGGGGAGACCTTACAGCAGCTTTTCAGTACCTGAAGGGGGCCTACAGGAAAGATGGGGACTCTTTATGAGGCAGTATAGAGATATGATGAGGGGTAATGGTTTTAAATTGAAAGAGGGGAAATTTAGATTAGATATGAGGAAGAAATTATTTCCTGTGAGGGTGGTGAGACACAGGAGCAGGTTGCCCAGAAAAGTCGTGGATGCCCCACCCCGGAAGTGTTCAAGACCAGGCTGGATGGGGCTTTGGTCTAGTGGAAACTGTCCCTACCCATGTCAGGGGGGTTGGAACTAGATGATCTTTAAGGTCTCTTCCAATCCAAACCATTCTACATTTGGTTTTGCAATACGTTAAATAAGCCTCTGGTGGATGTACAACATTACTATCAACAACTTTACAAGACGCCAGTGGAAGGCTTAATTTTATTTACATATTTAAGCTCTAGACAAGTAACAGGAAAGCCAATTTCAGTGCTTTTGAACATAGGATTGTTTTACATCTGTATTCAATCTTACCCTCTTATCCTGATCACAAATGCCAGTTTCGGTTCCGCTGGAACGTAATAATTGCCAGCTTTTCGGGCCATCCTGGCCATACGGATCTCCTGCCTATACATGTGCCTGTACTCCTTGTGGTAAGCTTGGGCTCTTGCATAGATGAGCTTTCTTTGTGCCTTACGGAACTGAAACCAATTTCAAATTAAGATTATGTAGCGTCTTTTAACACATGAAGATCACCTTCAAATAACGTAGCATATTCTAGAGCTTCCCACAAAATAACACAGATGGTATGAACATCTGCCCACATTGTAGAGTTTATACTCTCAGTGATACTCTAGAGAATCGGGAAGACCGTTATGCAGCAGTGCTGCTTTACCTTGAATACCATTATCATGCATCAAGCTTACTCCCAACAAAAGCTGTAACTTTTCGCCTTGTAGAAGGCTAACTTTAATCTTACATACAACTGTTCACTTTGCTCTTACTCTACCCAAAACTGGTTTGTTATTGCCCTCACCCACCAAAAAAAAAAAATGTTTTAGTCCAAAACATTAAAAAAATATCAATGTGCTAGACCTAAACACTGGAAACTTCTGCACTACGTTACATAAGCAGTAGTAGCTCATATTACAACAGACAAACAATTCAAGTTAAGGAATCATAAAATACTCACCTTTTTTATAGCCAATATCTTCTTCTGACGTTTGGCTTTCATAGCCGCATAAGCCTGCCGCTTTTTCAGCAGGCTTTCCGGTACAGATGGCACCTTCTTTGCTCTAAATGAAAAGAGAAAAAATTCTTTTAGCCAATAGGAAGAAACTGGGTTTTAAAGTTACACATCACAAACATCAATGCAAACTCCTAACACAATGTGTATGCAGGCCTCACTGCCTCGAGAGAGTCCACTGAGGCATCCTCCTTCTTCCTACTGTCACCAAGCCTGGATGTGGCCTGACCATATCACCGTTTATGCTAGAAAAAGCAACCTGACCGACCTGCTGCAGAGCTGCAAACAACCTATGTACACAACCCTAAAAACTGAGACCAACCGAACGACAAGACATTTTTACCCTACTTTGCTACAGTCCCATTCTTAAAAAAAAGTCTGTTTCCAGTGCATCTCTTTAAGAAAAAAACCAGTTTGTCAGTATTCTGAAATTTATTTCACAGGACTTTAAGTTTACTCAGACTTTAAACTCTTAAATATGACAAAACTTGCAAGACCAGCATTTAGAGAGTCGTAATTACCCGGGCGAGCTCCTACCCTAACCGTAACCGGCCACGACTCCCTACTCCAGCCGCACACCTCCCGCCCAGCCGGGACACACTCTGCCGCCCCGGGTCCCTCACCCACGGAGGCGGCGCTCGGGGGCCTGCTCTCCGTCCCCACCTCGCCCAGACCCGGCGGGGCACCAGCCGCCGCCTGCGGAAAGGACGGGACCGACGGCGGCTGCCCCCCCGCCGCGCTGGGCCCTATCCATCCTGCCGCCGCTCCCGGCCCCAGGACGGACACTCATGTGCCCTCCACGCATCACCAGCGACCGGGGATGCGGCGGGCAGCGTCCCGGCGGTGGGGGCAGGGACCAGGCGCCGCCGCAGCCGCCGATGGCGGCGGATTGTGCCGGGGCGGAACGGCCACTTACTCCTTCTCCGCCATGGTCAGCGCCGGAAGAGAGAGGGCGCGCGCCTGCGCAGGGCCGACGTAACCCGTCTGCCTGCGCAGGCAGGGCCCTGCGCGCCGGCAGGACCCCGGGGTGTGGTGGCCGCGGCGGGGCCTGACCGCAGTG